>JAQHUG010000155.1:4294173-4334885 GCA_028555095.1 Dicrostonyx torquatus
ATAAATAAATAACCCTCTATTATACTCAATTCTGAGCTAGTGTGGGATTTCTTTTAAGTGTCCTTCTTCAACATCCTGGTCCTCTGGCTCTTACAATCATCATTCACAATGTTCCCTGAGCTTTGGGTGCAGGAGCTGTGTTGTAGACTGATTAGCTAAGGTTGGGCACTACATTTAAGTACCCTAACAAGTCTATAGTATGCTTTTCTCTGTCCCATCACTGAGAGTTCTTTCTCAGAGTGCCTGTGTTCTGCTACTAGCCAAATGTCTTTATTATGTGCACCACTCAACAACACTGATTATTCTCTAGGAATCGCTTACAATCTCAAAATCTGTGAAACAGTCTCTCTTGGTTCTGCTCTTTCTTTCCTGCTTGTTTTGTTTTATACCCAGTTTCTCTATCACTCTGTACATATGCTTTGGACCTCTGCAAAGGCTCCAAAGCTAAACCCATCAGTTTTGTGCATGTAACTCAGCATTTGCTTCCACTTTGGATAATTCCCATGACATCATTGCTGAATTCTCAGTAAATAATACAACTCCACTAATCAAAAAACCAAAACAATTGACTACTCCCTTAGTCATACACTTCTTATTAATATTCATCCACTCATTTACTTGAATTAAGACTAAATTCACCAATTATGTCTCTCTTTACTTTGTCCTGTTCAAATTGACCTCTGGTAGTATTAGTAGCCAGCAGCAGCAGCAACAGCAATCTAGCCCTGTTTAGTATTAGAGTATAAGAGGCCACGCCCAAGTGAGTAGGTAACTTAAAGGCTACTGTCAGTAGGAATTCCTACAGCAGAATATCTGCTATGAGAAAGTTTAGGGAAAATCTGTTTTCCCTCTCTTGCTTCATGTTTCAACATACCCAGTCTTCCTTTAGGAATGGCAAGGATTCTATCACAGGGTCCCAAAGGCAGGTGCTCTGATATTCTCAGTGATTCCATGTCCTGTACTATCTTTTTCATTGTAACTGTGCATGTACTGCTTCCCTTGGGGACTACAAACCCCTCCGGTGATGCTTGTGGTTTCGATAAACTAGTCCAATGCTTTATTTATAAACTGGTTTGTGAATTGACCAGAAACAAATCCCCTCTGGTTACTTATGTTTTGCATTATTTAGTCAACCTTGAAATTCTATGCTCTTCCCAGAGATGGTGTTACTCTGGAAGAGAAAGCCTATCGGCATTCTTCATATTCATTAATTCACCATCTATTTAGCTATAAGTTATTATTAAGAAACCTCTGGGAACAAACTAGTCCCTCTGAATGTGGTTGACAGTTGTATGGCTGGGGCAGACTGAGGGGCCACTGGCAGTGACACTGAGATTTATCTCTACTGCATATACTGGCTTTTTGGGATTCTATTCTCTTTGGATGTATACCTTGCTCAGGCTAAATGTAGTAAGAAGAGCCTTGAACCTTCCACAAAGCAAAGTGCCTTACCCTCTCTTAGGATTAGAGGGGGGTTGGTTGAGAGGGTGTGTGGAGGAAATGGAAGGAGGGAAGGGACTGGGAATTTGGATTGGTACTTTTTTTAAAAAAAAAGTAATCTAATAATAAAAAAGAAAAGTCATATAAAACCATGCATTCCTGTCAATCTCTGGAATCAATTTGTCCAGTAATTAAGTAAAATTGTTTTATTAACCAAGTATGTTAAGAAATTAAATTTTATGTATATATATGTATATATATATACACATATATATTTTTTTTTCTGTGTTTCTCCCATTGGAGAAACAGGTACTTGATCTAACACTTCAGTTCTGAAACTAATGCTGTGATTTTCATTAATCTAATTAGGACCTCTTAGCACCTCAAGTAGGTGCTTACAAAACAGCATCCTTTATAAAAACAACAATACCCAGATATTAGTCCAGGGAAAAAGGAACAAATAAAATTCAACACTTTTCAAAGGAGAGTATATGCATTTTTATTCCCTGGAGAGCATTCAATAAGTATCATGGTAGTAAAATTAATCAAGAGTTTGTTGATGGTTCTATGCATGAATCCTTTAATAAAGTTTAGATTTGGCTTATAAACATTGATGTGCCCTTGAGAGAAATATTCACTTGTAAATACGTAAGTACAGACTTTCACAATCTAAAAAAAAATCCTCTTTAAAAACTGCTGAGATAAAATAGATTCCCAATTTGAGATTTAACAAACAAAATAAAGATAAACAAAATATATTAAATGAGGAGCAAGGTGTAACTACATTTCTAGTGTCCCACTGTTTAGCTATGGTTTGTGAAAAGAATTGATTTAAAGGAGTCAGTCCTGTACAGCACTAGGAAACATGAACAGAGTGGAGTCCAAATATTTCTACTTCCACTGGCTTGGCTTAACCCTAGGCTATCACCCATTGCAGATATGTTTTTCCTCTGATACTTACAAAGGGTAATCTTAAATTGTATGATGAAGACAGGTGTATTTGTACTAGTGAAACCATAGATAATGAAATTCATGAGTACAGCACTGACCTTCAGAGTCAGCCATAGTTGTTTCTTTTTTTCAACAATTTATTTTTTAAATGTATCAACTCAATATATGGTGCTGTCTTTTCCTGCTTTTGTCTCCATTTTAATCCCTGCTTACCTCCCTCTGCAGGGGTTCCCACTTCTTGCAGTTTTTCATTCAGGGCCCTGATTCAGGCACCACTTGTTGACATTCAACTCACCTGTGGAGATCTTGTCTGGTGGGACCTGGGATCTGAGGATCTGTAAGAATAAGGTGGACTACAGTCTAAAGCTATAGACAACCTACCTTCAGTTTCAACCTACGCTTAGACATGAATGAAACAAAGAAAGCATTGATCTAAAGAAGGTTGTTAGAGTTCATAAAAAATATGACCAGGAAAATGTGATCAGAAAAACTTGTAAATAAATACCACTAAGCACACACTACATACTGACAGAGTAGCACTTTCCCAGAACTTTCTGAGGACTGACCAATTTAGCCACAATTTCCTGGGCCATACTATAGATTACATATGAGAAAACATGAAAACAAGCCAGAAGGCCCTATCCAGATTCAAGGCACACTGATGAGATTGGGTTCTGTAACTGCATTCTTACATTCGGTAAGAATTGCATTCAATATGCATTAGATGTTGTTTTGACTGGAGGCATGAAATTGCATCCAGGAACAATCCAGGGAATAAATGCACCTGAGGTAAACAGCCCTCTACTTTTCATGTCCTGGAGCCTTTCTCGCAGTTCCCCAAGGCAGTGTTCACCGTGGATCACCATGCCAGCATGTGGCATGTCTGCCTGTGCACCATGTGTGTGCAGTGTCTACATAGGCCAGAATTAGTCAGATTACAGATGGTTGTTAGCTGCCATGTGGGTGCTGGGGAATGAATCCTGGTCCGTAGAAAGAGCAACAAGTGCCCTTGACCACTGTTCCATCTCTAGCCCTCATTAAGCAATTAATTTTAGTCTCTTAAGACATGGTTAGTAGTTTAAGTTATCAAAGTCTTCAACATGTGTATGCAGCAGTTGACTAAAAGATCTTGATGCTTTAGGGATGTTTCAGCGATTTGCAAACTCAAGTTCACATAACTCATGTGCATCTAGTGGCTTGGAGGTTCCTCTTCTTGATCTTTTTACAATTAATGTCAGTGCTAGTCTTTGTTTTACTCCCCATCCTACTCAGAAGTCTCTCTCTGGGACTTCCTAAGAGTGCGGTAGTGGGCGGGGATAACGAAGGAAAAATGAAGAGAGCTGAAAAGTAATTTCCGTTAAAAGACTGAAGAAACCCTATCCGTGGATAATCCCTGCTACCATGTCACCTCGCCAAGTGCCCAAGAAAATGTTTCTGTTGCAGTGTCACGGTGCCACAAACTCGACTATTCAAATTTCAGAGACCCTTATTTGATTTGATTCACGTAGAACCTTTATTCTCGGCTTGATGTTCCTAAGTTTGGATCAAAGAGCAAGCTTTATTTACTATGAACAAAATCTGTTTGGGATGTGGCTTGCCTTGGTTTCTTTTTCCGTTTCTGTAATAAAATTCCCTGATAAAAAGGAACTTCAGGGAGGAAGGGTTTATTTGGGGTTGCATTCCAAGGCCATTGTCCATTCTGGTGGAGAAATGAAAGCGGCAGAAGCTTGTGAAGGTGGTCACATTATATCACAGTCGGGAACCAAGACTGGTGGACGCTGCTGGGCATCTCATTTTCTTCATTTCATGCAGTCTGGGATATCCAGATAAGGGAGTAGTTTCACTCACAGTTACTATGACTCTACTCACGTCATAGCTAAGCTAAGCAAGATAACCCCACCACACACACACACACACACACACACACACACACACACACACACTAGCATGCCCGAGGCCACCATCTCACAGCTGATAGCTGATTCCAGTGTCTAGGAAGTTACTAGTTATCACTTGCCATGGTATATGCTATACACGCCCTATGTGTATTTCTTTTCTTCTGGGAACACTGGAGAAGAGGAAGCAGTTTTGTTAAGGACACTGATGACACAAAAATGTGATTTACTTAGCATGGCTTTGCAAGTTCAGTGTGAATGTGATTAAAGCAAACATTCTGAAAGAATTACAATCTTAAAATTTTATTTATTTGTTTGTTTATTTTTGTTTTTTTTTTCTTTTGAGACAGGGTTTCTCTGTAGCTTTGCAGCCAGTTCTGGAACTAGCTCTTGTAGACGAGGCTGGCCTCAAACTCAGAGATCTGCCTGCCTTTGCCTCCTAAGGGTTGGGATTAAAGGCATGCACTGCTACCACCCCACAGAATTACAGAATTTTACTGAATTTATTCTCATTAATATTCCAGGTGGTATTAGCCATAAAATTTCTATCTTATGATTCCTTTGAAATTAGGAACATTATTCAGAAGAATAATAGCATTCAAAATCTATTCTGTTATTTTATTTCCTTTCCTCTCTAAAATGTGAAATAGATTACTCATTTTTGCAAAGAAAGATATTAAAACTCCATTAAAGCATAGACTGCTAATTTATTACTAAGTGTACATCTTATGAGACACCTGTTATTTTAAACTCCTCTGCTGCTTTTAATTTTTGCCATCTAAATGTTAATCTGCTGTTTACAATATTTGATTTTTAAAAGAATTTTTCTTTAAGGGCTTATTTGTTTTTATTTTTTGTGTATGTGTGTTTGTCTGCAGGGATATGACACCACACCTCATCTCCATGGGCACTGAGGAAAAGATTTAGTACTTTTTCTACTTCAACATCATATTTTATTTTCTCTGAGTTCTGCTAAATCAGCCTCATGTGTTATCTATAACAACTAATGTCTAATTTGTGTTTTTCATTAAATTAAATATGTCAGCTGTAAATAAATAGACCAGGCATTTGAGATTTTCTGGGTTGGAGATATATCATTAGTCTCTGATAAACATGCAGAATCGTCATAGTGACCAGTGAATATGGCCCATCCTCAGGTACTTTGAAATACTTTGGGTAATGAGTTTTTCTTCTCCGATGAATCACTTTTCCAGAAGAAACAGCTGAAATCCAATAAGATCAGTGCAGAATGCCAACAAGGTGACCTAAGTGGCGGTGTTTTTCCTCATTCAAAGGCTCATGTCTTTCAGACTGCAGAATTTCTCCCAATGCAGGAGTATTGTGGTTGGCAAGAGAAAACACAGGGGATGATGGAAATAAGAATTGCCCTGCTTAGACGACCCCATTTCCCATCACAGTTGGTTTCAGTTTTCCTTAGAACCCAGAGGTTTGCTTCGCTTGACCACCCACCCCAAAGTCTAGAATTAGCTTTTTAAAAAGTCAGCTAATATTTCTCAAACATAAGCTTTTGGCTGGTATAACTGTAAATTTTAGATTATTAAACATTTACATGTGTAGCTATGGCCCGCGGGGTACTTTAAACTCAACCGTTGGACTTCAGGTTTACTTTATTATCCCCCCCCAAAGTGTACAGTATGAAGTAGATGAAAAGTAATTATGTAAGATAAACTCCCAAGCCCCCAGTCGCAGATTTCTGCTGGACAATAAAGAACGTTACACAGTGTCCATACAATGAGATGTACTGGACATACATTGCATTTCTAGACAACGTAAGCAGTAATACTGCTGAGTAAGAGCGTAGCCCTAATTCTATATGTTGAGAGATGCAAATATGTGGAAACTGAATTAGAGACGAAGGCAAGACATTAAAGAATAGTTAAATGACCCAAGGGACAGCATAACATAGAATATTAGGTAATTATTCCAAGAACTTGTGTGAGGACTGTCTGTGCTGACTAGAATATTTCCCATGGTATACATTTGGGGAAAATCATAAACCAATTACAGTATACTTTGAGAACCTTTGTCTGAGAGGCAGCACTAAGTCACGTTAAGTCTCATGGATATAGCTTCAGTGTATTTGTTTTGTGAAAATATTAAACATATATTTGTTCACTTAGTTCAATTTTCTTGAAAATTCTATCAGACTAATGCCATACTGAAGGAATACTATATATTCATTTTACATGTAATAGCAATAAAAGCAGAGATTTAAATTTGGGAAGGTTTTGCTTTCCAGAAATGCCTGGTTTTATAGCCATTGAACTAATATTCAAATGTTTTCCTGCAACATATGTTAAAATTAGTTGCCATTCTGCTGAGTGATGTTTATTGGAAAGTCATAAATAATCTATTCAGTAGTAAAAATGAAACTCTCTTAAATCGCATACAGCTCCATTCAAATAAGAATCCGCGTTGCATTTTCATCTTCCTATTTACAGAGTATGGAGTGACTCACTTTCTCTTTCCCTTGCTGTCCTGGAGAGGATTTCACACCTACCTCAATCTCCTTGGTTCAGAAGTGTGCCACTAGGGGCGCTGTCCTCAAATCAGGCAGAATTTGATTCGTAACGTTAGTAGTTCAACTCTATACTACCTCTTGGAGGGTGGGGTCTGGAAGCAGCTCTATTTTAGTTGTTCCTTCTGGCACTCAATAGCAGTCTGTTCATTAGCAGCCTTCCCTCCTAATCAAAATCCCCTCAGAATGTCTCCTACAAAGGACCATCTTTCAGCAACAATCAAACTCTCAAGTGGGGGTCATCCTTTCAGAGGATTAACCTTTCAGTCATTGAGATCCATGGGTGTGAAACTCAAGGATACAGAAGGTCAACTTCATCAAATGAAGCTTATGAGGATACTCAGCTCATGATATTCTTAAAGATGAAATGGATTATTATAATGCAATGTACTTAGAATCAAACTTGGCATATAGAAACACAAGATAATTATAAATTATTTTGATCTTATGTAAAATCTGGGTTGTATCTCTCTTCATTGTTAATGAAATCTAAAAATATATAATGAGTCATAAGAATTTGGTATGTATTGATACATTGCATTGAATACAGATTCACGGCATCAGCAGAAACCTGTGAAAGATGGCTGTGGCTGGGAAAATATTTTAGTCAATAGTCACTGTTTGCAGTGGGTTAAGTGTTTAAATAAAGCAACTGATAACAATAATAAATTCAAATCATTGTTTTTATTTTAAATCAAGGCAGGTTATTAAGAGAAAAAAATAGGACCCTGCTCTTTTTCTGTTTAAAAGATGATAATATGCAACACTGTTTTATAGAATATTTTATTATGAAGTTTAAATTTATTAGGCAAAAGGAAACACCCCAAAAAGTGGTGTTGATTTCCCTTGGACCCCTTTTTCTTATTGTGGATTTTAGCAATCATAAAAAAAGAATATTCAGTACTAATACTTTAAATAGTACGATGTGGAAGTTGCATTTTTTCTAGAGAAATAATTGCTTTATATAAATTCCTGTCAGGCAACCAACTTGAAGATGAAGTGCCAATGTCCATAAAAAATGCATAGTATGAAGCCGGGCGGTGGTGGCGCACGCCTTTAATCCCAGCACTCGGGAGGCAGAGGCAGGCGGATCTCTTTGAGTTTGAGACCAGCCTGGTCTACAAGAGCTAGTTCCAGGACAGGCACCAAAGCTACAGAGAAACCCTGTCTCGAAAAACAAAAACAAAAAAAAAATGCATAGTATGTAAATATCACCAATGAAATAAGGAGAAAGAGAGAAATGAAGAAAAAGAGAAAAGAGAGGAAGGGGGGAGATATATATTTGATTGTAAATAAAGGACATCCACATTTCCATTTTAATACATGCCCTCTTTATCGTCTAGAAATTGGATCAATCTATAGTCAAATGCTCTTGAAAATTTAGCTTCTGCATTTTTCACAATTTACTTTGAATGAATTTAATCATTTTATCAGACCAAATTTCTGCTTAGGACCTGAGAATAGTTTAATTCTGACTGAAACCCGCAAGTCTCAGGATGTTTACTATATAAACTTAGAGATGTTTCTAGACGGGTGGGAAATGTGGTGTTTTGATGGGTTGGGAGAATCCAAGGGCGAAAGCAAGAGCATACAGGAATCCTGGCGAAGATTGAAAGAGTGCCCCTGAGAGATTATTGTCCAAGACACAGCACACTTTGCACCTTCTCTGTGGTACCTGACAGCATATTTCTGCCATTGAATCACAGTGATATTTGTGACTCTGGAGATGCCACACATTCTCCAGGAGGACAATTAGAGGTTACCTCCTTCTCCTTGTGCTACTGTTCAGCTCTGTATTATTCTAGTCTACCTTGTAAGCAAAACTTGATTATATTTTAGATTATTGGTCCAAAGGCTAATGCAAAGAGAAAATTTCAAGCAAATTTAATATTTTTTAAACTTAAAATCCTATTGGCCTATCAAACATTGTACTTAACACAGGCTTTGTAAAATCTAGAGTAGACCAATCAGAACTGGAACAGATTCCCCCCCCCCACCGGTTGCAAATGTGAAATCTAATAGATTGTGTTAGGAGATTAAAAAATGCTACGGTGTGAGGTCTGACCAAATAAAAAAATGGCTAAGTGTTTCCATCAAATGAATTCCCCAAAGAATAAACTATCTTCATTTGCTAATTTTTTCGTATATTTTTGAAATTTAGGTTTGCTTGTCCCAGGAGTCTCCTTGAAAAGTATTATGATATTTTGAGGTCTCCTTCAGTTAGTCGAGAGAATGGCTGGCTCACCACATGAAGCATGGACTTTCATTAGATCGAAGATATGAGTTTATCTTTCTTAATGAAGAGGATAGCCCTGTGGGCATTTGGAAAACAGGGTGTGGGCCTGCACTAAGGATCCAGAAGAGATACAAAAGACAGACAATCAAAACATGAAATGAAGCCAAAGAGAAATCTGAAACAACACTTAATTAAAAACAATTGAAAAAGTAAAATATTTAGGATGAAAACTAATAGATACCATGGAAGGCAAGGAAATAGTTGTATTACTTTGGTTTAGATTTTTCAGAAATTACTTTCTTTATCTTAATTTTATAGCTAAGAAAATATTCATTTAAATAAAAAGGAAACATTAGAATTGTCATTTTTAATCTGAAACATTTTATAGCAGACATTTTAATAAGCTTTCAAGTTTAGTATTACAAAGTTTGTATAAGATGGAATTATTTTAAAATTTTTGTTTGTTTATTATTTACTTATTAAATACCAATCCCAGTTCCCCCCTCTGCTCTCTTCCTGCTCCTCCCCCTTCCTCATACCCCCACCCCATTTGTTCCTCAGAGAGATTAATGCTTCCCCTGGAAGTCAACTAAGTTTTTCCCATCACCTCACTGAGACAGGACCAACTCCCTACCACACCCCCGGGTCTGGGCAAGATATTTCTCCATAGCATTTATATTTCTACAAAGTCAGTTCATGCATTAGAGTTAGAACTTGGTCCCACTGCCAGTGGCCCCATGTACTGCCCAAGCGACACCATTATTACTGTATTCAGGGGGCCTAGTTCAGTCTTATGCAGGATCCCCATTTGTCGGTCCAGAGTCAGTGATCTTCCTATAGTTCTAGTCATCTGATTCTGTGGGTTTCCCCATCATGGTCTTGACCACTTTGTTCATATTATTGCTCTTTCCTCTCTTCTCCTGGAGCTCTGCCCAATGGTTAGTTGTGGATCTTTGCATCTGCTTATCTCTGTTTCTGGAAAAGGGTTCTAGCTTCTCTGGGGTTGTGGACTGTAGTCTGGCTATCCTCTGCTTTACGTCTGGTATCTACTTATAAGTGAGTACATACTATATTTGTCTTTTTGAGTCTGGGTTACCTCACTCAGGATGCTTTTTCTAATTCCGTTCATTTGTCTGCAACTTTCAAGATGTCACTGTTTTTTAATCCCAAATAGTACTCCATTGTATAAATGTATCATATTTTCTTTATTCATTCTTTGATTGAGGGACATTTAGGTTGTTTCCAGGTTCTGGAGTTTTTTTCTTAGATCTTATTTCCCATTTTTTATTTTTTCATATTTTCTTTTTTGATATTATAATTTAAAAACAACATTTTTCCATCCCTTTGCACCCTCCAATTCCTTCCACATATCCTTCACTGCTCTCCTTCAAGTCCATGGCCTCTTTTTCCATTAATTGTTGCATGAGGGTATGTGTATATAGACACACACATATTCCCTATTGAGTCCATATAATGTTACTTGTGTGTATGTTTTCATGGCTGATCATTTGACACTGGACAGCTACCTCTCTCACTCCCAGCTGTCCTCATATGCCCTCTGGTTCCCTGTGGAAGGTTGAGGTCTGGCAGACTTCCCTCCATTCAGTTTGGCATGCTCATTCGTGTTCTGGTTCACCTCTCATTTTGGTGAGACTGTACAGGTACAGCTTCGAATGTTGCTAGGAAACACAGTCTACCAGAGAATGCTGATTCTATGGCTTTTACAATCTTTCTGCCCATTTTGCTGTTCCCTGAGCCTTGAATGAGGGAGTGTTTTGTACATGTGTTCATTGGCACTGGGCTCCACATCTATGTATTTTGATTGGATGTTATTCCCTCCAGTGGTTTCAAGATGGAGCATTCCTATGATATGAACATAATATATTGATCACAATTAATGAAACATGGTTATGATACCCTCTGCTTTATAACCCCTCAACTCCTTTTTATTGATGATCTTGTTCTGAGATGTCATTTAAGGTATCGCATTCAATCAGTAGTTGTGTTTCTAAGCTACACTTGGTACTAAAAGTTTCTCAGATTTTGCTTATGTCTTAGAACCTTGATCTGTCTGAACTTTACTGATAAATTTTCTCAGTGAAATAAGCCCTGGTTAGAATTTTCCTGACATGTTTCACATGTCTACATTGGAGTTTTATACTTGGCCAAGAAACACCTCTATAAAAGTATTGAGTTTCTTTCTCCTACGTTCATTAGTCTTTGGAAGGAAACCAGGCGAGAAAGAGGGAAGTTATGCGCCACGGCCCAGGACAGGAGGCATACATATGGAGCTTTGAACTCTTTGAATTAAGATATTTGCCTACTCTCTGTGCGTGTGGCTAATCATTTACTTACTCAAGATAGACTGGTGAATATTTTTTTTTTAAAATCCACTATTATTTTACCTGTGTGTTCAACTTGTTCCAGCTTTCACATCTGGACGCTCTTACATGTCAACTATATCCCTTTGAAATTCACTATGATGCATTGCTCTGCATTATTTGTAGTGCTCTTTATTCTTTGTTGCAATAAAATACTTCAGGCCTACCCTGTAGGTTACTGTCTGTCAAGTTCTTGAGCCAATCACGATTCCCTAAGGATTCCCATCTCCGTTTGTAGGAGGGACATGCTAAAAACTGAGATCTGAGTGTAGAAATGCGCATTGCGGCCAAGATGTCTTTGGTTCCAGACCTACTAAGCCAGAATAGTAAAGTCACATACTTATCTGGATCTTTCTTAAAATTAATTCATCATTATTTCAGTTTATTTATGTGTGTGTGTGTATATATATATATATATATATATATATTTCTCTTTTTAAATCCAAATATTTCATCTCTCTTAATCCAGAAAATAACATTTTTTGGAATTGGAAATTGAGAGAATCATGACTAATAAAGTGAGAGGCAACTGGCTTTTGTGTGTCGATCATATATCCAGAAAGTATGCTGTACTTTCTTCTTTCTTCAAGAAAAGTGTTTTCTATAAAGATAATAGATAAATCATGAATAAATAGGATTTTATGTACCTTTTAAATATTTATGTTGTAACCACTTTTCTTGTCTTATTGCACTAGCTATATTGATGTGGGAACGGCATCTTTCACCCTTGCTGTGATTTTAGCTATAGAGTTTTCCAGATGTTCATCATCATTTAAACAGGCATTTATTTCCTTTGTTCCTTGTTTATTCAGTTTTCTTCATGACTGAGCAGTGAGTTTTTCAAATGCTTTATCTTCAGGATCAGTTGCTATTCATAACATTTTCTTCTTTCGATGTGGTAGTTTCAAATGCTGAATACACTTTTTTTTACATCGAAAATGCTACTTGTTGTTTCTTTATATTGTTGTCATAAATTGATGAGTTCTACTTGTAAATGTTTATGGAAGATTTTTCTTCTATCTTCTTAAAATGCACTAGGATATAATTTCCTTCACCTCTAGTGTTTTCTTAGTTTTTGCACTGAAGTACTTCTTGTTGCAATGAATGAGTGATCAACCTCCCTCTGCTTTGACTCTTCTTCAGAAAGATGTACGGAAGATGTGCATGATATATTTCTGTCTGTGAAACCTTTACTTATGGTTGATGATTTTATTAAAGAATATTAATAATTCAACTAAACTCTACATACTTGAATGAAGGTATTATCTGTTACTCCTACCACTATTAAGTTGCTTTTAATTCTTTTGTTGAAAGATTTCTAACTAATCTGAATAATAAAAACCCAGAGACAGATATTAGGGTTGAAAAGTAAAAGATCAGAGAAGCATAGCAGCCAGCCACGGGTTACCTTTTCAAAATCCTCAGACTGAATGGCATATCCTGTCTCTCTACAAGTCCTCAGAGTGAATGCTGTCTCTAGGAAACCTCAGACTGAATCCTGAGCTCCTTCCTGTCTCCTTCAATCTTATCACTCACCCAGCCTTATCCCTCCTGTCTCCACCTCCCTAGTGATGGGATTAAAGGTGTGAGTCACCACCTCTTGGCTCGGGCTCTGTTTCTCTTTTAGACTGTATATTATGCTTTAATTAGGAAATCATTTTTTAAAAAGTAATTAACACATTAATTTCATATAATAATTTCTTAAAATTATAAAGTATATAAAAACTTTATTATAAAAAGCATTACAAATTTCAACCCATCATACAACAAAATTAAGCATACCCAAGATTATAGAAAGCAAAGTATTTTTTATAAGCTGAAGTAACAATTATGGGACTTAATCTTGTATTTTATACTTTGACTACCATATGTATTTTTATATCTTTATCCACTAGCAAAACTGAAAAATCTATGAAAAGGTTAGAACTAAAACAACTTTTGTACCCTCTGACATAATTTGTGTCCCTTGCCTGCAACCAGCCGTTCCTTTTCCCCTAATGCATAGCATTTCTTGTTTATTTCCTACCTTTTTTTCTGCATACACATGTATACACATGCATGTTTGTTTACATGTGTATATACACATGTATACACATGCATGTTTGTTTACATGTGTGTATACACATGTATACACATGCATGTTTGTTTACATGTGTGTATACACATGTATACACATGCATGTTTGTTTACATGTGTGTATACACATGCATGTTTGTGGGAGGGTCCACCTGTATTTCTGTGTTTTGATTGGTTAAATAAAGGGCTGCCTGGCTTATAGTTAGGCCAACCCTTAGGTGGGCGGAGTAGACAGAACGGAAGTTCTGGGAGGAGAAGAAAGGAAGTGAGACCAGAAGCCACGAGTCGCCGCCGCAGATGGATGCAGGTTAGACTCTTTCCTGTAAGTCACCACGTGGTGACTTACAGACTTTTATAATGGGTTAGTTTAATTATGAGAGCTAGCCGGGAAAAGGCTAATGATAATAAGCCAGGCAGAGTTTAAATGAATCCAGTTTGTCACGTGGTTATTTCGGGTGCAGCCAGCCGCTGAGCGGGCCAGCGGCTGGGGGCTTGGAACCTGGGCGCTGGGGAACAAACAACACGCACACCTCTCTCCCTTAATCACAACACATGTTTGTTTACATATGTGTATACACATGCATGCACATGCATGTTTGTTTACATATGTGTATACACATGTATACACATGCATGTTTGTTTACATATACATGTGTTATCAGCTAAATTCTGATTATGAGCAAGAACAATTATTCTTTTTTTTTCTTTCTCAGATTCTCTCACCACACAATAATTTGTTTGCTTAATAAATGCATCCATTGTATAGTTACCATTTACTTGAAATATTTTCCAGTGAGAAACAGGTATTCACAATTTCCCCCTTACCAGGTGTTCAAAGTATCATATTATTATTAGAACATCTTCCTCAGAGTGAAAGCCACTGTAGTCTACTGTGGAGTATTCATACGCAAAGTTATATTCTGAGTTTTATTATAAAAGTTTCCCATTTCCAAAAATATTGATCCTTTTGTTCCACCTAAACTTGAAAATAATAGGAAATATATCTACAAAGAAATAATGCAGGTGGTAACAATCATAGCTTTGCATATACAATGATGGATTTGGGCATTAGGAAACAGTTGGTTTACAGTATCATTAAGACATACACTCTCAGTAACTGGTTCATTTCCGGTAAGTGTACTCAGAAAGTTCTGATAATTCCTTGACTATCAGAATCTTTGCCACATTATGTATGAAGAAATAGCATTGTTTGTAAAATAAAATTCACATAATTTTGTGCTTCATAAATCATTCCATCTGTAGAATGTTTGCCCCAAGTAAAAGCATGAAGACAGAGATTCTGATGTCAGCACTCACGTGTAAAGCTAGGCACAACTTAATCCCAGCTCTTGGAAAGGGAAGACAGGACAATCTGTGCGGTTTACTAGCTACCTACTCTACCAGAATCTGTGACCTTTGTGAATGAGTGAGACTTAGTCTTTTAAAATTAGGATGGAGAGTGATCAAGAGGCCACCCAGCACCTCTAGTCTTCAAGTTCACGTGCAACAGGTGCAGATACAGATGAACACGTGCATGTACACACACGACACACGTGCAGCAAATCCAGAAATGTCTGGGTTGGTACAATGGCAGAAACAAATGTTGAGAACTGCAAAAGCCAAAGAAGCCACTTTCTGGAAAAAAAAAAAAAGTCATGGGAACACTTGCAGTGTGTTTCAGAACTGTTTCGTTGTTGCCCTTTGTGGTCACATTAAAGTTCATTATTTTAAATATTAATTATTTCCCTATTTGACAATGAAAGGTAAGGTCAACACGCGGGAGATGTTGGCTTTCCTCCTCAGGGTTTCCCAGGCTGCTATACTCAGCTGTAGTGTAGGCAGTAGCTCCCTTACTGCCTTCTCTCCTCCACATGACAAAGGATTGATTGACTAATGCTCGCCACATATCCAGAATTTGGCATCTATTTGTTGCACAATTGATCTTAATTACCAAATTGCTTCTTCCTAATTTTGATAGTTGTAATATTGGACTTTCTCTGCCTTCTTTCTCATGTAATTTTTACTCTGTGCTGACAATGGGGATACATTTTAATCTCTGACATTCATTAATGAGATTTCAACACTTTGATGAATAAGCGAATAAAATTTAGAAATTTAGGGATATTGGATTGCTTTGTGCCTCTGGTTTTATGTACCTTTGCATGGCAAAAAGCAACCTTCTGTACTTTATTTCATCGCTGCTTGTGAGGGAACTTTCTAGAAGTGGAGGGGACCACTGAGGCAACGTTATTAAGTACTACTCCTGTCAGCCTAATTCTCCATCTTGTTTGGTGGAACGTGTTGGCTTAGAATGAGTGGACACCACCCTTGTTCCTAGAGTTGTGGTACAGAGCATTGGAATGGCCATATTTTACTGTTAATTTCAACACAGTAGAAAACTTTCAAAGAAAATTCGGAGTCCTTACCTTCAAATCCCAAATCTCTCCCTTGATGTAAAATTATCCCTCTTTTCAAAGATTATAGAATCACCTTCCACTGACCAGATCAAAAGCTGAGGAACAAACAATCCATGTTAACCATGAGGTGCAGGGTTAAATTTTTCTTTCCACTGATAAATCCCACCCCGGAACAGATTTCAGCAAGGCAGCTCACAAAGCTCGCGGGTGAACTACATAGGCCATGTGGGTGCCGAGCTCAGAGCCGGAAAGCAAACAGCTGCTGTAGCCTGATTTGAGTTAAAATAGTGTGAGTGTTTAGTCTGGCGCACGGCTTCGGGGGAGATTGGCAGCTGGGTCAAACAAAGTCCTTCCGTTGGCTCCCTTCCCAGGCTGCTCTGCTAGTATTTAGTGGGTCCTAGTGCTCTGCAGGGCCCTTTTCTCAGGCAAAATCCTAACATCTGACCGCACCCTATTTGCTATTTCAAAAAAAAAAAAAAAAAAAAAAAAAAAAGGAGGAGAAAAAGGGGGGAAAATAGCTGTTTCTGCTTCTTTCATTCTAAGATAAATTCTCCCGGAGACAACCTCTCCCACTAATTGTGTGTTAGCCATGCGTTTTTATCTTGAGAGCTGACGCACTGGGCTCTCAACTGATGTGGAAAGCAGCCTGTTACAGTGCGGAATTCATAAAAAAAAAAAAAAAAGCCTCTATGGTGTGAGAAAGAATATCTGTGTGCTTAGGCAGGAAACTTTTTGATCTACAGAAAAGCCAGAAGACCTCTAGGTAAGGTTCCCGGGTCAGATCTACTTTGGGGTGGGGGGCGGGGGAGCAAAGTTTGACAGTGCAATTTGCCCCATACAAAGGATGCAAGTTTAAAGGGTGTGTGCCCACTTCTGTGGAAGTTGAAGCGTACGGAAGATCGCTCAGTTGTTTTTGTTCCTTGACTTAAAACTTAAATCAATGCTGTAGTTCGTCTTTCGACGTTTTGCTTTTCTGTCGTTCAACTGGTCGCAAAAGATATGGTTTGATTACAGAGCGAAATCTTTGCGAACTGACACAGAAGGAAAATGGTTTCTTAAGAGGGAAGTGGACAAGTTTTAAAGAGAAATTGTATGAACACCAGAGGACAGGGACAGGGCAATAGATTAGACTAGCATGGGTTTGATTACCAAAAAAAAAAAAAAAAAAATTAAAATGTTGAATGTTGCTTTGGAAAGACTATTAAGTAAGCTGTCTTTGTCTCTTACTTTTTAATTTTAGTCGCTGATTTAGCCTGTTGGGTCACATTTTTGAGAGTGCTGAAGGCTGCCATGAATCCTTAATGAGGCCCCTTTGCACAAGATTTTGGCCAAGTGCCAAAATCAACTTCCCAGCGGCGAGCTTTCTCTCAAAGAACCTGGAGCGATTTTTTTTTTATTAGAAATCATGTTTGATAGCTGCCACAACCAGTTGTACAGGCATGTCAAAAATGACTTTATACAGTAAATATGAAATAAGCCTTCAATCTTTTTTTCTCATAGTGTCGCTGTGGAGTCTTTGCCTGTTGCCATCTCAACCACGATAGAAAAAGGATAATCTGAAACAGGAAATTTAAGGACTTTTTTTTTTTTTCTCCTTCAGCACACCAGTATAGGGGCGATCGTCCCCCTGAGCAGTATAAACTATGGAGAGATTCTTCAAAACCCACAAGGACAAATAACAGATGAATTCATAAACCTGTTCTCTGTGAGCAGCAGCCGGTTAACAGTAAGTAATAGTTTTCTTGAAGTTCTGTGCCTGCGATGAGGTCTAGCACTGGCTTAAGTTGGGTCTTTGTGTATGTCAAAATGCCTTGGTGTTTAGGCTCTGTTGTTGTTAATATTTGTTATGCGATTTTAAAAAGGTTAAGCGATGCCTTGATGATTTTAACAAACCATTTCATAGAAATGTCTGGAATGGAGACATGTCTGAATGATGAAACAATTGCATTAAAGTGCTTTCCGGTAAGATAAAGGGTGAGTTTTTATGAAAGAAGGTGAGAAGCTCAAAGACACGCACACTTTTTTGAGCAGCTTTTAGATCTGACTTTTTCTACACCTGAATTCTGTCACCCGAGCCGATATGTAATTTTATATAAGGTTTTTTGATGCTACATTCACAAGTTGCAAGAAAATAGCCTAGTTAGTAGTTAGTAACAATATCAGATTTTCTCAGAGATTTTAAGCAGTATGCAAAGGCATTAAAAGCACCTAGTCTGCAGAGCACTTTAGTGTAAAGCGGAGGAAACTCAGTGTCTGTGCAGTTTAAAGAACTCTTTGTGCCGCCCCCTACAACATGATTCTGCCTCCTGTACTATAGTAACCTAATGTTTGGTCTTAGTTACACTCTTGTATTTTCTGTGTGCTCTCTCAATGAGAATCAAATGAATTGTCAGTTTGTAGAATGAGAACTCTGAATCAGAAACATGAATTAGAACTCTCTTAATTGCTACGCCTACCTCACATGTAACTATGCCAATTTCTTCTTGACACAATATAGTACATTGTTCATTTGGATTGCCCAACCAACTGAAATTAAATTTGATTTTTAAGATCTGATTGCCTTTGGATAGTTTGTTTGTATTTTTCCATTGTGATTGTTGGCTTCATATACGTGTTACTGTTAGTTGACCTGAGGTCTAGGCTGCATTAAATGATCATATCAATCAGCAATAAAATTCATGTAAATTATGAGTTTCAAGAAATTTATCTGGTAAGTTCTTTTGGTCTGTGAGTTCATAGATGAAACAATATTTAACAAAACACTCTTCTGTAATAATAAGAAATTACTGTTGCTGGATGCCATTTTTTTATTAAAACAATCATTAAATTTGCCATTAAACAGATGCAGAGAAAATAACACTCACTGCCTTGTTTGGTTGGCTCTAGAACCCCTTTTTGTTTGTTTGTTTCCTAATTTTAACTCTCATTCTATTTTTATTATTATAGTTTTACAAAGTATCTGAAATTTGCAGACTATTTCTATAGAATTTGCTGAGATATATTTTGACTGACAGTTCTAAAGGTTTTTGTTACTGTGAAATAAGGGCCATAACAACATAAATACATTCAGAGATAGAACTCTTAAGGCATGCAGATAGATATAGTATTTAAGTTCAGAAGGTGGATAGTCACATACTGGACTATTGGCAAATACTTTTGAGTTGCAGGGGAAATTTGAAGTTGCATTGAGAGCAATTGAATTACGTACCTCACTGCAGTAGTTAAACATTTACTTTCGCTTGCTGTGCCAATGAGCTGTTAGCTGAGTTAGTTGAGTCTATTGTGCAAGCTTTCAGACACAATTATCAACTATTGCTACTAACATTTTTAAAATAGTATCTAGAGATACAATCACTTTGAAAAGAAAAATATTTCTGTTTTGCATTTACTGTATTTGGGACTAATAGCTTGAAAAGGTTTCATTATTTGTTCTTTTGAACAGACGTAAGTCCAATCCCATTTCACAATGTAGAAACTTCAGAGAAATAAAATCACTTGTAATTTTTCATTTAAAGGATGGCCTTTAACGCATTTTAGTAAGAAATGATTTTGTGCGCTTGTTTCAATCATACAACAATCACATACAATTCTTTTTTCCCAATTAAAATAGACATCAAATAATTATCTGCCAACTTTTATTCTTTACTGGAATGCACATGTGGGCACATTTTCAACTGCAATTTTTACTGTGTGAGAAGCCTTAACAACGGGGCATTTTAGGTGAACATTTCATCATTGCCATGAAGTGCGTTGGCCTGAATGGTCTACATTCCAGTAATGAGATAAGCACATTGCTACAGTAGATTGAATGGCATTATTGAGTCTTGGCACCACCTCAGTGACCTCAGTCATAAAAGATTAGTTACAGGCAAGAGGATATGGAATTGGAATAGCAAAAGTAGATAAGAAATGCATGTGAAGACATCAGGCTTCCTTGCATTGGGAAAGGATTGCTGAAATAAAAGGCCGTACATTTTATGCAAAATTTTATGGTACTATTTTGTCAGTTATTCATATAATGAATCTTGAAACTCTAATATGTTGTTGTTGCTTATGCTGGATTTTCAGATTTCTCTGTAGATGTAACTGCAACATTTTTTATTCAGTATATGAATACCTACTGTATTTTAGGTAACCAAAATATAATTATAAATTTGATCACCAAATAACATTTAAGTGTTTTCATTGAATTCTAATATTAATAATATAGAATTATGACCTCTGATTTTAAGTCTTTTTCAAGTAAATAAAAAAGTTGATTTTCAGTTGTTTCCATTTTCTCTTATGGATTTAATTATTTAGGTATTGTTAACTAAATCTTGCTATTCGATATCGTTTTAAAGCATAGTGTTGGGTTCATTTTCCAAGTGACCTGACCTATTATAGAGTTAAACAAAGATGAGTTGTGTTCAGTTCTATAATCTTCACTCAAAAATCAAGGTAACCGTTGGCTAAAGTAAGTTTTAGGATGAATATTTTTCTTTAAAAAAATCTGTAAGCACTTTTCCAAGTTGTAGGCTGTGTTTATTTATGTTTGCTCAGATGTGCTGTCACCCTGCACTGCTGCCCAAGCTCTGCCACCTCTGTCCTGTAAACTGTCTTCTGTAATATCCTGCCTCACCCTATGTTTGATTCGGTTCCATAATAAGTCTACGTTTTGCTTTAAGATTGATCTTCTTACTGGAAATTAGCCAATACGTGATTCAGCATAAAAGAGTCCATCCAATCTGACCCTTTGGTTAGTCTAATGCCCTGAGTTGTTTTGTACACACTATGGTCAATGACGGTTAACATGTGATTATTACCCCCTTTTAAAGAGTTATGAATTTTTGGAAACTCTAGAATGCCATCATTTTCTTAAAGTGGAAACGTTTGCTGACCCATCACTGTTCCACGTTGTTACTGCGTGACACAATACCTGGTCTTCCAAGTACCTTCAGCCTCACCAGTTACCTCCAGGTCCTTTGTGTTTTGTCCTTTTTTTTATGACAAGAAGTGAGTATCTGTAAGGGGCAAAAAGGCATCTGAAATATTTACACATTTTTCTTAAAATTTTCTGTCAGTTTCACTGTTGGGAAGATTTTGATAGCAGTGATTTTGATAGCCTTACTGGAACATCTATATGTGTTTAAGGAGTATGAACTTGGATTTGGTTTTCAGATTTTAATAGAAAGTATAAGTGAAATTTTTGGCAAGATATATTTCAGCATCAGTATTTGCAACATGCAATTCCTCAGCAAACTACAAACCAGATAGAGATATAGGGAGCTCTGAGAAGACCATGCTGGCAAAGGGGGGGATGCTGGTACTGTCTGTGGTAGCCATGCTGTTCTAGTTCTAGGCCTCTGTAGCCATCTCCCTGTTTAATTCCTGGTCTTGCTTCAGATCCCATCATCACTAAATCTCAGTTATTTCTACAGAGAAAGCAGAGTCACTCCAGGATCCACTCATTCTGGTATTCTGACCTCCATGCTTGGGATTTCCATGGCAAACACTGTTCTTTGTGTATAATGGTTTTCAAAGTCACAGGGTGGGACAGGTTGGCTCAGTACATTGGAAATGTCGTATAACATTCAAGAAAACTCTGTCTTAGCAAAAATAATTAACATTTTCACTTTACCTTTACCTGGGCATCTTCCTGAAGAATGGACAGCTGTGCACAAAAGATCATGTTGCTGAAAATTACAGAATATGACTGTCTACAATTAATAGCTTGTGTTTTGTTCAAAATAGTATATGTCAAGAGATACATGTCAAATTTAGCATTGAGACTGTTCAGCTTCTATTTGTCATAAGAGCAAACTACTCTTTGAAAAGATATTTTGTTTGGTTATTTGTTTATTTTGTTTTTGCAGCATTGGGTATTAAGCCCAGGACCTCATAAATTCAGGGCATCTCCAATCATAAAATTCATTAATTATATATTTCAGTTACATTCTTCATGACGTTTAGTTATCTCAGTGCAGTGTGAATTTTCTGTTCTGCAGGACGTTTCTACATTATGTGCATATTTCTTGGCATGTTCTGTTGAATTCTAACTTAAGCATGCCTCTTTTCATCTCTGGGGTTCATTAATAAATATTCACCCCAGAGAATTCTTTTTAATCAATACAAAATTTTAGTTGATATATTCAGGGAACTTAACATTCAGAGAGGTTGGTGTATAGAAAATCTTTACTGATGTATGATTTGAGTATTTCTGAAACATCTTCACTTGCCAGGAAGTGATCAGTAATGATATAGAAAAAGGAATGGTTGGTAATTCTGACAGATGAGACAATGGTAATCAGTCCATAATATTTGTAGAATGATAACTTCTTCTATTGACATAGTTTTGTGCCAACATGTTTAATTTAGAAACTGTAATTGTTAGTAGAAGGCAGTAATGGATTTTAGTAATCAGTAGTTTCGTATGAGTGGTTCACACCCAGGGATGATGAAGTGACCCTACAGATTGTCAACAAACTGTAAGCTATTGTGTCACCTTTCATCTGGAATATCCTTTAATTTTCTACATGTAAATTCTTCAATATGACTATAACAGTTTTTAGAACTGACTATCTATGAAATTTGTTCTGTGCTCTTAGAAAAAGAAAATGGTAAAACTTCTTGCAATTTCTCTTTTAAAAATCCTCAAAATCAACTTTGAGTAAGTAACAGTAATAGTTTAGGTAACTAATGTGGCCCCAGGTAAAATGATACATAGAATAAAAGTGTTTGACTAGAAAGCCGAGCATTGCTGCAAGTAGAGCTTTTTCTTCCTCGCTTAAGTGAATTGTCATGAAAAGTGATTTCCAGATGTGCAAATGCACAGCTGCTTTTCTTTAACCTTAATTTTGCAAAAATGAGCTAAATTATAATGAGCTTTAAAGTCACTGTATTTTTTAATGGCTTTAAAATTGATTTGGAACTTTCATGGCTGGGTTTAGTGCATGATAGTAAATGATGGGACTTAATGGTGATGAGTATCAGAAACTATTGCCATTTAGGATACAGCAGAATCATTACAGGATCGGAAATTATAATTGAGCAACACACAGAGCACATCTTTTAAGTCTATTTCTTGTGTAGATGTAATGAATGCCCATATATAATTATATGATATAATCCATAAAAGCAGTGAAATCTGCCTAGATATTGCTAGAAAGAGTGTACCTCTGTATATACACGTTCAGAAATTGCAGAGATATCTTTTGTTTTTTTTCCCTCTGGCCAATGTTAATGAAAGCATCATGATAAATATCTAAACATTTTGTTTACAATATGGAATTCAAGGGCAGGGGTGGTGCATGCCTTCAATCCCAGCACTCGGGAGGCAGAGGCAGGTGGATCTCTGTGAGTTCAAGGCCAACCTGGTCTACAGAGTGAGTGAGTTCCAGGACAGGCACAGCTACACAGACACAGAAAAAAACCTGTCTAAAAAAACTGGTATTCTAGGGGCTTAGAAGAAAGCTCCATCATTAGCGCTTGCTGCATAAGGATGAGGGTAGGGCTGTAACTCTCCATCATTCTCATAAGAACCCTAACATGTCACCTCACATCTGTAGTTGCATTGCTGGGAATGTGGAAACAGGAGGATCGCTAGGGCTCTTCGCCTGCCAGCATCGCCTGAATGTGAGGCACAGGTTCAAGCAGAAACCTTGTCTTCACAAATGTGAGCCATTGAAGAAGACCTTGGACATGAGCATCTAGCCATCCAAAGAATATGCACACATACACACAATACGCACATGAGGCATGGGGCAGAGACAGAGGTGGAGGAAGAGACAGGTAAATTGTGCACATCGCATTGCAAGGAATGAACATTGTGTTGGCCGTCATTATGGCAAATGACATGAGGTAATCTAATTATTAAGAGAAATAAATGACAATATCTCATTGATATTTTTTAAGGTTTCTATTCACAGTAGATTAATTAATTTGCTTGAGTCTGTGGTAAGGCAGCACATGAAGACCAGAGTGTATAAGATGGAGAAATCTTCTCACTTCGTGACCAGAGTGCAAGCTGGAAGGGACAGAAATTCACGAGCCATTGAAGCACAGGTCCTAATGGCATTATAATTTCCTACCAGGGACAACCCACAAAAGGTTCTGCTGTGCCTGGGTTACACTGACTGAGCCTTGTCCGTGATGTATTTATCCATATGCAGCAGTTATTAACTCATTTTTCTAAAAATATGAACCTTTTTCTTCACCTGCCCATTTTACTTGAAGTTGCCAATGAGTCCTAGAGCAATAAGCTACTGTTATTAATATTATTGAATTTTATAAAATCCTGTCCCTCACTAAGAATGCTGGACTAGAAACAAATTTCTCTATGCAACTGAAAATAGTTATCCCCCCCACACACACAGGAATCCATGGGAAGGTGTTACTATGGTTTAAAGAAAGGAGGTGAGAGGCTGGGGAGTTTTTAGACCTTTTTTATTTTGCAGGCCAAATGATGTTCACAATCACTTCACCAGCATTACAAAAGTAATTGGTTTTTCTAAGAGCATTTTGAAAAGAATTTTAAAAATTTGACCCTAGAAATAATTGCAGCCCTGTCTCTCTGGCTATGAGTGTGATTACAGAATCCCTTATCTGCCCTACCTCCAGCATTCTTTAGTGACTCCTGACCTTGAAAGTTCCATGCATTCTGGTCTCAGATGTGCTATGTCAGGCTCACAACACTGCTTCCAATATTTCACGCCAGTCCAGCAAATGACCAGAAATAGCAGGGATGGTTCCAGTGCCTCACTGTGTAGATAGGAAGCCCAAAATACTTGCTGGTTTTTCTCTGAGTTGTATTCCTATAAACATTGATGTAGGGATTTGGTTTTGTGCTCCCAGTTTTCTTAACTTATTTTAATGAAGTATAACAATACCTCATATTTAGTCATCATGGTCCTAGACACAATGAAGAAACCTTGACTACAAGTATGGGATCTCTCTCTCTCCTCTTCCCTTTCTGTCTCTCTCTCTCTGTCCTCTTTCTTCTCTTACTCCTCCTTCTCTTCCTCCTGCCTCTCACTATCCCACTATTAAAAGTCATAAGCATATGGAAATGAGCTGTCATCAGAGTGCACTGGGAAATGCTGGTCATTGACATAGCAGGTTTTCTGATGCATACTTTGCTTTGTTCTAAGTTAGGCACTTTTCAGTGACAAACTAACGCTGGTCACAGACAATTTTTCTGCAAGAAAATAAACTATGATATTATCTACATGCAGCGTTTTCATTTTTAAGGTGTGGTTTCTTTACACATCAGTGGCTTAAAATAACAAAAGTTATGGAATAATAGTATAATATATGAAAATATTTCTCAAGGAATTGCACTAATATTATTTCCAATAATTCATTATTACTATACACTTACAGACACAGGTTACATCCACAAGAATCTCATAGAAACATAAAACTGGAAGTCATAATATGTACACAAAGGACTTGTAAGGTAAAGGTCCCACTCTGAAAAAAGCCTTATGAGAAGCTGGACGGTGGTGGTGCACACCTTTAGTCCCAGCACTCGGGAGGCAGAGGCAGGCAGATCTCTGTGAGTTCGAGACCAGCCTGGTCTACAGAGCTAGTTCCAGGACAGGCTCCAAAGCCACAGAGAAACCCTGTCTCGAAAAACAAACAAAAAAGCCTTATGAGATAATGAACCTTCAAAGATGCCGTAGAGATCATTTTTTGTGGGCTATCTCCTGCTATGCATGGGGCCTACCCTGAAGAGTGCTGTGTTTCTCCAGGGAGATGCCTCTGGAGAAAATTAATTTTTCATTTGCAAGTGCTCATCAAATGGAAATAGTTTGGATTAGAGATAGCGACATCTATCCATTCTCTTTGCAGCCCTAGGATGTCATCTGGTTCAGCTCTATGTAGGTCCTTTCCACCCTGCCTCAGTCTCTGTGAGCTCTGACACACATCAGCACTCCTAGATCTGGAAAGCCTTGTCTCCTGGGTGGTGTTCATCCTCCCTGGCTCTTACACTCTCTCTGTCCCCTTTCCACATAGTTCCCTGAACTTTGGAGGGTGGGAGATTTGGTGATGACATCACATTTATGTCAGAGTGTTACAAGGGCTCTGACTCCCTACACACTGATTGGCTGTGGATCTCTGTATTTGTTTTTGTCTACTACAGTAATGGTTGTAGCAGAAGGTCTTTAGGCATTATTTTATTTCTACTTTCCTTTAGCATAACAGTAGTATTTTATTTTCCCCTAGATCCTTGGCCTATCTAGTTTCAGTACACAGCATATTTTGCAGGTAGGTTCTCTCCAGTACCATGCACACCAATCTTTAGGACCAAAGGCTTTAGATGGGCACCAGATCAACTTTTCCATGTTCAAAGAGGTGTGTGGATGTTTTCTTTAGGAATGGGACTTTGCTGTCAGTTTTTGGAGAGGAACCAATAGACCTGGCAGCAGCCTGGTTGTTTGTGGATTCCAATGGGACCCCTTTGGCCAACTCAATTAGACGTAACCTATTCTCAATAGTGAAAACTTCATTTGCTGATGAAAAAATGTAAGGTCTGGGCTTTGTCATCTCCATTTTTGGCAACTTCATTTAGATCGCTTTCATATGTTATACATATTTTAGGAAGCTTCTACTGTGTTAGGTTTCCATATGAAATCTTGAAAATGGTCCTTAGATTTATATGTCCCTCTTCCCATTATCTCCCTCATCTTTCTCTTCCTCCCCATCTCACTTTAAGCTTTTCTTCCTGGTCCCCCTCCCATAGGTCCATAACTATCTACCTTATTTTCCTTTTTTAAAAGGATTCATTCCTCCTCCCTAGGTCTACACTTAACCTCTAAGGTAATATGGATTTTAGCTTGCTTATCATTGACTAAACAGATAATGACCACATTAAATAAATGCATACCATTTCTACCTTTCTGTGTCTAGATTACCTTATTCAGTATGATATTTTTCAGGTCCATCCATTTACTTGCCAATTTCATGATTTCCAGTTTTTGTAATTGCTGAATAACTTTCCATTCTGTTAACATATGCCATTCTCTTTACCCATTAGTCTCTTAATAGACATTTAAGTTATTTATAATTTCTGGCAGTTATGACTAAAGCAGCAATGAGCATAGTGAAGCAAGTGTCTCTTTAGTAGGATGAAGTGTCCTTTGGATATATGCCCAAGAGTGGTATAGCTGGATCTTAGGGTTGACTGGCTCCCAGCTTTCTGAGAAACAGCAACATTGATTTCCATAGTGAGCTGTACAAGTTTACACTCTCTCCAGCAGTGGCCAGGTGCTTCCTTTACTCCACGTCCTTACCAGCAAGAGCTGTCACTTGTTTGACCTTAGACATTCTGACTGGTCTAAGATGAAGTCTCAAAGTAGTTTAGATTTGCAGTTCCCTGCAGACTAAAAATGTTGGGCATTTCTTTAAGAGCTCCTGAGCCATATGAGTTTTCTCTATTGAGAATTCTCTGTTTAGATTTATCTGTACCATGTTTGAATTTTTTTTTCTAGATATCTAGGCTTTTTCTGAGGTCATTGTAAAAATTGGATGTTAGCCCTTTGATGTGGAGCTGCTAATACTCCTTTCCTGTTTTGTAGCCAGCAACTTTGTCCAAATGACAGTATCTTTTGCCATACAAAAGCTTTTTAGCTTCATGAAGTCACAAATTAATTGTTTTTAGTGTTGAGTTCAGAAAGTCTTTTTCTTCACCAGTGAGTTCAAGACTATTCTGCATTTCCTCTTGTATCAGTTTCAGTGTATCTGGGCTAATACTGAGATCTTTGATCCATTTGGAATTGAGTTTGTACTGGGTGATTAAGTAGGGATCTATCTGAATTGTTCTACATGCAGCCAACCAGTTTGAACAGCGTCATTTGTTGAGATGCTTTTTTTCCAGTTTATATTTTTTGCTTTGTTATCAATGATCAGGTATCCATAGGTGCATGGACTTCTTTGGGTATCTTCAACTTGATTCCATTGATTAGCAAGACTTTTATGGCAATACCACACTTTTTTTTTTTATTGCAATAGCTCTGCAGTATAATTTGAGATTAGGAAAAATGATACTTACTGCAATTCTTTTACTATTCAGGAGTGTTTTAGAAAGCTTGCTTATTAGCCCGGCATTGGTTGCTCACCCCTTCATACCCAGAGGCAGGAAAGTAAGTTCTCTCTGTAAGTTCAGGGCCAGCCTGGTCTACGAGAGCTACTTCCAGGACGGTCTCCAAAGCTACAGAGAAACACTGTCTTGAGACACTGTCTCCCGAAAAGAAAGCTTGCTTATTCATTTTGTGCTAACTATAATTTGTGCATGTTTGAATAATACAGTGTTCTTAGGATATTGTAGGAAATACTTTCTAAAAAGGTGAATAAATGTATTTTCATAATACTTAAATATTTATTATTATTATTATTATTTATTTTGTGTGAGTGTTTTCCTGTCTGCATATTTATGTACCACATGTGTGCTTGGTGTTCTTGGAAACCAGAAGATTTTCTAGAACTGGAGTAACATATAGATGGTGGTGAGCCATCATGTGGGTGCTACCAGGTCCTCCAGAAGAGCAGCCAGTGCTCTTAACCACTGAGTCTTCTACCAGTCACCATAAATATTCTTGAAATGATAAACCCCATATCAATATTTCTTTACTATATTTATTATGTATACATAAAAATAGATATGTTAGTAAAAAATACTTATTATTCTTAACTTGATCAATTTCATAATTTTTAAACTTACGAATTCCTGAACTTTTCTAAGTCAAATAGTTTATATGATGTTTTTGACATGATGTAACTTAGAATAATCCTAAATATATGCAACCCCATAATTTCGTATATGATAAGAACAAAATATAAGGCCTAATATTTTCTTTTGTGTTTGTTTGCGGACTTGTGTGTGAGTGCTCACAGAGGCCAGATGGCATTGCATCCTCTGGGGCTGGATTTATTGTGGATTTGAGCCACCTTATGTGGGAGTTCAGAACTGAACCTAGGTCCTCTGCTGAAGCAGTATTACTGCTTAAGCACTGAGCCCTCTCTCTACCCCCCAAACATAGTTTTTACATAGAGATAAATACTTATTTTAAAACTCTGGAAATTGATTTAGAGAAACTTTGTTTATTAACTTGTACACTATTTTTGAAAATTCATCAGGTATGTGACTCTGTGCAAATTGAACATGATTTAAACTGAGAAAATAGAAACATCATTTAATAATTGCTTTAAAACGCTGATTGCAGAAAAAGAATTGAGTTGTGTATGTGTCCTTAACCAATCGACATATTGAGATTCTTTACTAGCCTCTACTGAGTGCTTTCTTCAAATGCTAGTTTACATATTGATTTATTACTTTGACCATGTTGAAAAATAATATAGGACTGTAGTCTGGAAGTTAGTCAAAATTGTTAACTAGCAACCACTTCATGAATATAAATAATATTAATATCATATGTCAGAACATAGTTTACAAGGACTTCTTACGTAGTTCTCAGATTAACACCAGATGGAGGAGTACAGCATCATCCCTACCTCCGAATAGTGAAATAACTAGTATCTAATGCTAGTACAGGCTGAGCCACAACATGAAAAATGTTCTACATCAACTCTAGAGGTGTTTTCTTGTTTGCTTTTGCTTTTTTTCTTTTTGTTTTGTTTTGCAATGGATTATAACTTGGTAAATATTAGAAACCCTTATATGAAATCAAAAGTAAAATGGGGTTTTAGAAATACATTTTTAAGAAAACTGTTTTTATTAATATTTGCTATTCTACATATTGTTCATATCTTCTGGAATCTAATAGTACACAGTAAGTAATTTGCTTTTGTAGTTTTCTTCATGGTTGCATTCTAAAGACACTGCATATGATCTATAAACAATAAAACCACATTCTAGTATTCTTGTCTTTAAGTAACCAGCTCAATTTTGGCCAAGGTCAAGGAGAATTAAACCCTGTTATTATTTTTGACAGCTATACAATGCCTGATAATGGTTCTATTTCTGACACCAGCTGGCAGCACGTCTCCTTTCAAATGAATTCATAGATGGCCTGGTCACAATCCAGACATACAAGGGACATGCTGAATTCCACTGCTGTGCTTCTGCCTAATTAGATCTGTTTCCCTAATAGGAAGAGAAGGCCAACTTGAGCAATGCTTTTGCTCCATGTAATTTTTTTTCTTAGCTATTAAGTGCATTTTCAAGCAGGTACAATGCCCGAAGGCTTCTGGATAAGCAAATTAGTGTGGACATCTTAGAAAAAAATATTAGTTTGTCATATTATGATATGGTGTATATTCAGCTTAAAAAAGCTATAATTGACTTGGAATTCTGTCATCTTTAATTCGGGATGTCATCTTGCATCAATTGGTCTTTGCTGGCATTCCTCTGATCATGCTGTGTTAAGTAAGGGTCAGGGTCACAGATTAGATTAGACAACAGAAAAAACCACCCTAGAGGGAAAACTGATTTTAAAGAATATATGTAATATTCATTTACTTTGAATTAATCAGAAGTACCAACCAGGGAGAAGACCATGGTAGCTATTGATATAGTTTCACTGAGCTGAATATATCATTTAATTTCTGGCAAATATTTTATCCCTTAGACTTTTTCTAAAGGTCTTAAGATTATCTTTATGATCTTACAAAGAGTTCTGTTGAAACAAACACTCCACTTGAATTTTTATTAATAATTTTACTTGGAACCTCTGACATTTATGTTCTGAAATCATTATTTTTTCATGCATGTGTTTGACTAAAAACATATATAAGTAGATGTCTGTCATGTCCAGTTCTAGAGAGTCTGGTGTCCTCTTCTGGCCCCCATGGGCACCAGGCACACTGTGGTGTACATATACAGGCAATCACACATACAAATAATAAATAAATATATCTTGAAAAAGTGTTCCTCACTTAAAAAGGAAAAATAAACCAACACAGGTCTTTCTGAATATTTTTAAGGAAACCAAGCTTTATCTTACTACCTTGGAAGCTATAACTGAAATCAAGGAAACTGTAAATCACGTTCTCTTCAGCACCTGTTTTACTCTTAATTTTCACTCCTGATACTCTTAATACTCTTGCAAAATGAGGCACTGGACATGACAGACAATCAACAAATAAATCTTGAATTAGTAATGACTAGAACCACTAAATAATACTAATAAAATCAGTGCCTGTTAGTCACTTTACTTCCATGTAACTAACCCCTCACCAATGGTTACTTGAGGAGAAAAGGCTTTCCTTTGACTGGCGGTTTCCGAGGATAGATGCCATCTATGGTGACTGGAAACGGAAGGTGGCTGCATCATCAGAGAGATGCTCACATTATCTCTGCAGTCTATAAGCGGAGATGAAAATTGGTGATTTTCTCCTCCTTTATTCAGTCTGAGATCCTAGTCAATGTGATGATGTCACCCACATTTAGAGTGAGTCTTCTCATTTAAACCTTTTTGGAAATGCCCTGAGAGGTACATCCTAGGAGTTTCTAAAGCCTGTCAATTTGACAGCATATGTTAACCCTCTGTCTGGACTTTACCCTCTTGATGTGGATAATTTCCTCAGAAACTAGAATTTTCTTATAGCTACTTCTGCATCTGCTGTCTTTAAATGTTTTTGTTATATTGTAAAAGGCTATCATCTGAAAATTAATATTCACAGAAGTCATACTGCATTTTATTTTGTAATATTATCAGTTAAAGAAAATAATGCTTTGGGGGGAATCAAAGTATATGATAACTTGGAAACATCAGGGCTGTATGAAATCAGTGAAGGAATGAAGTTGTTACCAAGGACTTAAGAAAGTATTTCATCACACTGAGGTCAACATCACACCCAACATGTGTTTGGTCATTATGACTTGTATCATATTCTAATGTTTGGTTCGCAAAAGATAATTTTGGAGCCAAAGATGCAGTTCAGTGATAGAACAATGCTCTAGCACATGTTAGATCTCATTATGTGGAAAAAACTACTTTGTTTATGTGTGCTTAGCTACGTTTTGGTTATATGTGGAAGGATATAAGCTGTATCTTCATAAAAAGTGAGAACTTGTATTTTGATATTTCTTTAGTCAGATAAATACATCTTGTATATTTTAATTCACCACTAAGTGATTTTAATGTTTAAGAAAACTGAATGTAAGTGGTTTAACCAGTAATGAAGGAGCACAGTCTACTTTGGATCAACTTTTTCTTAGTATATAAAATTGAACAGATTTCTATTACTGAAGTTTTGTCCTCCTTAGCTTCATTTATATTGTTGTATATTGTGTATGTTGATAAAGTTATCGACACTTTATAGTTGAGTTGCTTAACTAACCTCCAAAACTATCTTATCAAAATAATGTTAATTGGTGACCAATATTTACATAAGGATGTAGGAGAAGGTAAGAGAATGATTAATTATTTCACTATTAAATTAATGTGAGTATCAAAACCCAGTAAATGAATAGTTTGAAAGCAAGGATAATTTCTTTTAAAATACTAGGCTTTAGCACTGCTTCTTATTACTTGTCCTTGGGTCTTGCTGAGCATTGTTTAAATGAAAACTGAAATGAGATTACCCAAGTTTAAACCACTGACTAGTTAGCAGATCTTCCATAGCTATTTTTTGTGGTTTCATATTTTTGCAAAAAACAATTTTAACTTTAGATTTTCCCTGTCTCATTCACTATTTTTTTTAACTTTCCTTTTGAACTTTCTCTTCAAGAAATCATAAGTACATTAATTAAAATAGGTCAGATTTTCAGAGTTATATCCCTTGAGAAAAAGCAATTCACATAAAAAAAACAACCAAGTTTCATGGGTCTCAGCATTCTAACTTCCAAGAGAGATAAGTGTGCATTCTCACAGGCCCTGTTGCCTCTTGAAGTCAGTCATTCTCAGGATTTTCCTTTCTAGAATAACTGGTTATTTTGTTTATCATCAAAAGGTTGCCTGGTATTCACAACTAATCTTCCTCCCATCGTTACTAATGCAAGTGTTTGGTAAATACAAAGAAAGGAATGCAGATGAAAGACATGAGATTGTTAAAGTCTGGAAAGGAAATCAGTCTTTAACTTAATTACAGGCTTCATGGACAGGTATGGACACTTATGTTTGGGAAAATCGCTTGACCTTACTCAGCTGTTTAGATATGGAACGCCAAAGCCAAGTTAAGGAAATTTTCATAGGGTATATAGTGTCAATTTTAAAAAATATCCCTTTAAATTTCCATTTATAGTAAGTTTCAAAATTTATTAAAATTGTTCCCTGTAGAATATCTTGTTAACTTTATTTTTAGTTTATATTACCCTTATTATTAATTGAAAATAGATTCGTTTCTCATATAATATATTGTGGTTACAGTTTCTGTAAGGGTCCTCAGTGGGCACAGAACACACCCAAACACCAAATGCTCAGCACAAGGGAGATTTATTACCTGGGCTGGGCAAGGAGAGCGGGTGCTCTGCCCCTGGATCAGAAAGACACAGTCTGCATAAGTGGTTTCTAAGGGGAAGCGGGGAAGTGTGTGCTAGGATGAGTCGGTCAATCTTGGCTGGACAGGTTAGTCAGTGCAACCAAATACCAAAGTTTGATTGGTGTTTTGATAGTTGGACCTTGGAGTTTTAGCCAGGTATAAGGAAGTGGCCCAATAAGGGACAGACTTTTGGGACTAGCTTTAGGAATGTAATCTAACCATTTAGCAAGGGAGAGGGATGGGGAAAGGGCAAAGCATGATGGAGGCATCATTGCCATGCTTAGCCTGTTAGAGAGCCCTTCAGTTCCCCTCCCTCTATTCCTCTCAGCTTCCCCCGCACCTCCCCTCCCAACGAGATCCACTCATTCTACCTCTTAACAGGAACGAACAAGATTCTAAGAGATACCAATAATAGATAACAAAATTATAAGAGAAAACAAAAGCCATCACATCAAAGGTGGACAAGGCAAGTGAACAGAAGGGAAAGGGCCCAAGACAAGGAACAGAGAGGCCCATTGTTTCCCACACTTAGAGGTCTTGTAAAAACTCTCAACTGAACACTACACTATATTCACAGTGGACCTGGTGCAGTCCCGTGAAGGTCTGTGCTTGCCGCTTCAGTCTCTGTGAGTTCTTATCAGCCCTGCTCAGGTGATTTTCAGGGCCTTGTTCTCCTAGTGTTCTCCATCTGTTCTGGGTCCCACACTCCTTCTGCCTCTTCTTCTGAGCGGTTCTTTGAGCTCTGAGGGAAGGGATATGATGGAGACATCCATTTAGACCTTTGTGTTCCAACCGAGGTCTCTCTTTCTTTATAAAGTCTGGCTCTGAGTCTCTGTATTTGTTTTCATCGGCTTCGGGAGCAAGCCATTCTGGTGATGACTGAATAAGGCACAAATCTTTGAGTATAGCAAAATATTATTAGGAGCTTTTTTTTTTAACTGTTATTATTTTTTTTAGACAAATAGTATTTGATTTTAACCTAGGTCTCTGGGCTATCTAGTCTCTGTTTTTTGGTCACCCAAGCAATGTAGGGTATTAGTTCCATCTTGCTGAGTTGGATTTTAAGTTAAATAAGACATTGGTTAGCTGTTCCTATTTCCTTTGTGTCACCATTGCCCTCAGGGTTGGTTGTAGATCAAAGGTTTTTGTGGCTGACTTGGTGTTTACATTTCTTTTTTGGTAATCTGCAGAGTACATTCCAAAGACTCTATAACATGGGTGAGGTTTCTATATAGGCACCAGCTTGACTTCTCCATATTAAATGAGTTGTGGAGATGTTGTCTTCAACTATGGGGCCTTGCTGTTAGTATTTTTGATCTAATTGCTATACAGGAAGTCCAATAAATGATTTTAGGAACAAGAGACACTCCCTTAATATGAGTATCTTTCAGTGGAGGAAAAGATACCTACATAATTTTCTAATGTAGGATTTGTTACTTTGTAGACACTTGAATAGTCAGTGGATCTAGTCTCTCAATTATTTTCATACAAAAATGTCAGCCTTAACGTGGTATTTTTTTAATCTTACTTCCAAATGTTAGGTACAAATTAATTAAAATAAATAAATAAATAAAAAATTACTTTCACAAAAATTAATTTGGCCATGAAGTGTTTTGGTAGGGTAGAGGGCTAAAGGGCAATAAAAGTGATAAAATCACTGACTAAAGAAATTATAAATTGGAAAGCCTGTTAGAAAATATGGGTGTTACCTGATTTTTTTTAAGGGAATAAATATATTCCTATTGTTCTATCAATTTCTAAGAACATCTCTATGCTATCTTCCTAATTGAAATCATCTGGTCATAACTGTAATAAGTTTGCCGCAACTCCCCGGCAGTGGGCAGTGGAAGCAGCCACTCTTAGGCAGAGACTGCGCATGAGACCATGTGGCAGGAAAGTGGCTGGTCCCCAGCAAGCCTTGTGGGCAAGTGACTGCCCCCCAGTGAAACATGTGGGTGTGGGCAGTCAGGAGGCAGACAGATAGGCACACCATACAGAGTAAGGTTGGACATTTGTTAGGTGGGTTATGGAGGGAAAGGGAAAAGTGGAGAAGAGGAGAGAGAGAGAGAGAGAGAGAGAGAGAGAGAGAGAGAGAGAGAGAGAAGAGAAGAGAAGAGAAGAGAAGAGAAGAGAAGAGAAGAGAAGAGAAGAGAAGAGAAGAGAAGAGGAGAGCCAGAAAGGGGGGTAATGGAGAAGTGGGGAGAAGCAAAAGCTGCCTTTTTGAGAGAGGGACAGAGAGGAAGAGACTAAGGTTGCAAGCAGGAAGGGAGTGGGCATGGCTTGTCTTTTAAAGAGACAGAACATTACAATAACCAACTGCCATCTACTTTTTCAAGTAAGCATCTGTCTATGTCTTACCAAGAAATCGAATTTGTACTCTGAAGTTGATTTTTCATGCAGGTAACCATTGCATTATATACCTGGTACAACCTAACATTTGCAGATTATTATAGTAGATTCCAAAATGTTTTCCAAGTTTCTGTTCTTCCACTATGTTCCATATTCTATCCCATTTACATGACTTTCCTTCAAAAAAAAATTAAAGTCATGGGCTAGGCAGGTGGCTCAGTGAATAAGACACATCTGTTCCAGGTGTGTTGATCAGCATGGGTCTACTGGGCCCACATAAAAGTCAGGCAGAGATGGCACCTCCTACAATCAGAGCACTCAAGAGGTGGTTACATGTACACAAAGATCGAATCTCTAGTTTTCTAAGACATGTTCATGAGTCTTGCCTGGATGATCAGGTCTTGCCTAATGGTTTCCTAAAGTTTCCCCTACAGCAGTCTTCCCAGAGTTTCTTCAGGCTCCCATTCTTTATATATTATCAATCTTACAGATGTGAGAAGCTGCCTGTTTCTCTTCATGCATCATATTGGTGCCTACATATTGTTCATCCTGCTTTTGTTATCAAAATTCTTGTTTCTTATATTTTTATACCAGAAAAATCTCATCATTGCTGACACATTTGGGAAGCAAATGGATTATATTATATATCCGTGAGAAAGGTTCCCAGGCGTGTCCCAGAATTTAGAATCTTGTGAATTTTATGAATATAGTAGAGTGGTTGTACAATACATTTTATATTAAAAATATTGCAATAGAGTCAAGGTATTAGCTTATAACTAAATACATCACTATTTCTTCATAAATATATATGAATACTTACATGAAAATAAGTAAATAAGTAACAGAACTTATTTTCCCTCAAGATAAATGAGCTACACACCTTAAATTTTTTTGAAGTTTCCAAAAAAATTGCAGATTTTAAAGTTAACTCTAGTAACAGTGTCAGAAACTTCCAGAAAATCTTAAGCAAGATGGTCTTGAAGAATTTGCAACAAGGACTGGCATGTAGCAAGCACTCATTACTAGTAATTGTTGCCTGACATCTAGCAATCCATTTAGATACCTCACTCAATAGTCTGTTAATAAAGAACTCCTTACGAGAATGTAAAAGATACAGTTTTTTTTTTGCTTCTTTGCTTGATTACCTTTTTACGTATTTCTTTCTACTTATCTCATATCATAAAATCTTTCAAGAAAAAGTAGTAGAAGTCTCCAATGCACCATGACATTCACAGATCCATTCTGTGACATCTCTCTGGTCTCCCCAGTATAAGTGATTCGAGCTTAAAAATAAACCAAAAATTTGATTAAGAAATGGTGACTCCTTCTGTTCTTCCCCTTCCAGACTGGAGGTTGTCATTAGCGTGGAACAGAGGCAGATGTCTCTTTTTGGGACAGGATCTATGGTAATAGATGATCAGCAAAGTGCCACTTGGAAGAACATGCCTCTAGGCTTTATATAATCATCTAACTTTTAATATTTTTCTATAGAAATTTGTTTACTTCAGTTAGGTAAATACATTTTGAATAAATTGCCACATAGATTGAGCTTTGGATCAGGTCCACTAGAACATTTGCTTAAAAAAATTCAGTAAAGTCTATTCAGTTTTAAGTGAGATGAACTGATAAGGCATTTCTCACAATATGCTTTTATGATCTCTAAAACAATAGATTAATTTTTTGGCAACTACCAAAGACTATGACTTGATTTCACAGTCTGATATACATAATCTCATGTATCTATATTTTTTAGCAGTCTTTCAAATCTTGTGATTATAAGGATGATATTCCAAAGGGAATTCATTTCAAAGCAGGTCAAAACTGAAGATGATTTTAGGTGTATATGTTAATAAGCAAAGCCTTGGTGTGTTGGACTTACAAGAATGATGAAATTTAAACTAGAACTATTTAATATTTGGAAGCAAAGTAATATGAAGAATATTGAGAAACTCTGATGTCAGTACATAAAGCATAGCCATTGATTCTGGAAATGACATTTTACCATTTTTGTTTAATTATGTGTTATTTTTGAGAATTGTTCAGAACGGCTTTTACAATAAATGTGTTTATGTACTCATGTATTCAACTCATGCCAACTGAATTTAATCTCCTCAAGAACAATTTAATACTGAATATTTTAATACTTGCATATAATTTGCTTTTGATACCCACAAACAGCTATGCATTTTTTCCTTGTAAAATTTGATTTGGTGTGCAATATCAACAGTTGGGCAAATGGAAGAAAATTTTTGCTTAGAACTTGAAGAATCATAGTTTATAGTACCGTATACCCCAGAAATGATGATAAGTCAACAGCAAGTCAACAGAATATCAGCCAGCCTTCCAGGGGCCCATCAACTGAAGCTGCTCTAGCTTGGCAAATAGGGGAGACTCATTCTGCATCCTCATGACTTGCTCCACACAGGAAACCAACTCCAAAGCTCCTTCATGTGCTGTAGAAAGATGTGCAGATGTGAGATGAGTGTGGGGAGGTGTCATTTCAGAAGATACTTCTTTAGTCATTTTCTTTCCTCTTGGATGTGCCCCCTCCCTCTCAGACGACCTCAGGGTACAGACGTTTTCTGATGTATATTGCTGCAGGGTTCAATTTTAGGAACAAAATTAGACTTCAGAGGCAAGATTGATGATTGATTTTTTTTTTTTTTTGGTTTTTCGAGGCAGGGTTTCTCTGTGGCTTTGGAGCCTGTCCTGGAACTAGCTCTTGTACACCAGGCTGGTCTCGAACTCACAAAGATCCGCCTGCCTCTGCCTCCCGAGTGCTGGGATTAAAGGCGTGCGCCACCACCGCCCGGCTGCAAGACTGATTCTTTAGTTTGATTTCTGGATTATGACAAAAGTTTTATAATAATCCTTGTAGTATTTAGAGATTTTCTTTGCGTAGTTAGGAAGCTTTGTGACAAGATCTTTTTGTCAGGATGGTTTTGAACTCTGATCTTCCTGTCTCTACCTCCTACATGCTCTTATGATATCGCAATCACAGTCGTGTCTGACTATTTTTTTCAAAGATAGATTTACAGAAAAAGATAAATTATTAATAGGATAAGAATTAGAAGTTGTTTATTTAATGTTTCCAGTCTGTCTACAATTAAGTCATTGTTTAACATTCTGTAGTATTTAATTCACTCAGTTTAAAGCTCTTATTTGGGTGCTGGAGAAATGGCTCAGCAGTTAAGAGCACTGACTGCTCTTCCAGAGGACCTAAGTTCAATTCCCAGCACTCATATAGCAGTTCACAACTGTCTGTAACTCTAGTTCCAGGGATCTGACACATTCCCTGAGATACATGTGCAGGCAAGACACCAGTACACATAAACTAAAAATAAATCTTAAATAAATAATATTAAATAAAAAACTGAACTCAGCTTTTATACTTCTATGCATATGCATATTGTTCTACATGCATGAAAAAAAATCCCTTCTTTACATGGTGGCCTAAAAGATTGTAGACGCTAACTTAGAGTAATCCTACATCACTTCTGCATTATCTTTCCATTCCCTCCCAGGCATAGGCAGAGGTAGACGTTCTTTTCTGAGATGGTGTGCATATCAATCATAATGCTTTTCACATTCTCTCTTCACAAATATCATTTCTATACACATCTGCTCTACAGCTACATTGCAGCCAAGAGAACTTCTCATTCATGTCTTTGTTTCCATAACCTTCTATGGTGCTTTTCACAGTTGTAGGCTGCTTTTGTTGTCTTGTGTTCCTGACTCAAAGTAAATAACAGCAACAACAGTATAACAAAGTGGAAACCAATAATAGAACAGGATTTCTTTGGAAATTACTAATTTGAAAAATAAAAATATCCAGAGTAGTATGAATAACATATTCAGAGAAATTAAGATCATAAAAATTTGTCCTAAATACTTGCACAGTTTTTCATATGTGATTAAATTTTAAAACTGAAACATAATTACAGGATACCTTAATAAATTATACTATGCAGGAATGTTGAACAATTAAGTAGATGTCTGAAAGCTAGAGGCCAGAGTGAATGATATACTAACTCGGATCTTCTGCCATCATGCAAGGTATATAATGCTAAGCCCAAAGTGAAATCCTTATTTTAATAGGTTGTTCTTTTTCTGAATTACATTCAAATAATTTCAGACCTACAGAAAAGTGTACAAATAGCAGAGAGATTTTTACATGAACCTGACATTTAATTGCCCCTAGTAATAAAAACTTGCAATAGCTATGGTATAACTATAAAAATCAGAAAATTGAAGGGAAAACCAGATATTATTATGTATATGGGCATTTTTCTCCATGCATGTCTGTGCATGACATCATGTAATGCCCACAGAAACCAGAGAAGATGTTAGATGACCCTGAATATGGAGTTAGAGTTAGTTCTAAGCCACCACATGTGTGCTGGGAATGCTGGCTTTAGTTTTTTATTGGTTTAGGGAAATATGTGAAAAAATAGTATGGTTCTAAGAGCCAGAAGTATTCTTTAAAAGTTATAAAACTTTTATTCCCTTAACCTTATTATTTTCGTATTCTAATTTTTCTTTTCACTGTTTTCTCATTCTCCTTTTGGGTAGCTTTTCCTTCCTTCCTTCCTTCCTTCCTTCCTTCCTTTCTTCCTTCCTTCCTCCTCACTTCCCTCCCTCCCTTCCTTTTCTTTTTTCTCTTCTTTATGTGTGTTCCTGAATTTTTCTTGTACAGATGAGTAGATAGATATATTCATTTCCTTATACTCCTTTTTCTCTTTTTTTATTGTTAAAAGAAAAATTTACATTTACTCCCCTTTTCCCAGGCCCTCCCGCTCCCACACTACCCCACTAGCCCTCCCCCTGATTCCTTAAGATGAGGCAGGATACCCTGCCCTGTAGAAAGCCCAAGGTCCTCCCCTTTCCATCTCGGTCTAAGAAGGTGTGCATCCATATAGAATAGGTTCCCAAAAAGCCAATACATGCAGAAGAGATAGATAGGTCCCTGTGCCATTATCATTGGCTTCTCAGTCAGTCCCCATTGGC
>JAQHUG010000155.1:4336502-4347168 GCA_028555095.1 Dicrostonyx torquatus
AAAAAAAAAAAAAAAACAACAAAACAAAACAAAAAAAAACAAACAAGAAGTGCTGATACAATATAAGAGTTTTTCAAGAGACCCTGCCAAAAGATGCCTTTGTTTTAATTAACACAGAATTGCTATGTAGGATACAACATGTTATCTTAATATAGACACTGAATTCTCATAAATTCAGAATAACTAATATGTCTTTCTCATTTTTTATTCATGTGTGAAGCCATTCTGGTTTATTCTTCTAGTTCTTCATAAAACACATAATGGGGTATTGTGAAGTGTAGCCATTCCATTGTGCTATTAAACATCATAAGTTATTTCACTAAATAAATGTATGACGCTAGATGTCATATTACCTCTCTCAACTCCATACTTCTCTTAGCCTCTAGTAATAACTCTTTCTCTTCTATTGAGTTCAACTTATTCTGGCTTTCACATTTGAATTAGAATATTTAATATCTAAATTTCTAAATATATATTTTTGACTTATTTCCATCCACTTTCATCATAACTGACAGGATTATATTGTTTTTAGAGTTGATGATCTTCATATATATATGTAATAATGTCTTTTGACATTCATTGATGGAGAACTAGGTTGACTCTTGTGACTAGTGCTGTGATAAATGTAGGCATGTGAGCATCTCTTCAATGTGGTGATTTAATTTCATATGAAAAGTTGCAGATATTTCTTACATATTATATATTTTCGTTATAGCTTTTACTTTGCCAGGATCATAAAGGCTACACTAATGCATCTCTACAAACACTGTATGAGTTCTCTTTCCTCTGCATTTATGACTCTTGTGTTTTCAGTATTAGCCATCCCCACTGGTGAGGTGGTGTTCATTAGAGTTCTTACTTGCTTTTTGCCAATGGATTTCACATGAAATTGAGATCTTCTTGCACACTGGTCATCACTGTGTATTCTTTTTTAAGTGCCTTTCCTATCATTTGTCTATTTAAAGTGAATTATGTACTCTTTAATTTTTTTAATTTTTCATATATATATATTTGGAGAATAATTATTTAGTATATACTCTTTCAATCTGATAATTATTTGTTAGTTATGTTGCTTTGTTTGCTATGAAGAACTCTCTTAGTTTGTAATAAACTAGGTGTCTAATTTTGCTTTTATTGTTTGTGTTTGGTGGGGAAGGTTTCACAGCAAAATTGCTATTTCTTGACTGTTGAGATGGTTCATTGGGTAAAATCACTTGCCACTAGCTGGATGACTTTGTGTTCAATCCCGAGTCCCATAGGGTGGAAGGAGAGGGCAGACTCCTACAAGTTGTCACCTGATATCTTGTGGTGGAGCATTCATGCATACAGGAACAGATCATAAGGACACACACACACATGCTCACACACACACTCTGAGATTTAGGTTTTTGAAGACATTATTCATTTCGAGTTGACTTTTTATGTTGTAAGAGATAGAGGTAAAGTTTCATTCCTGTTTGTGTATATTCACGCACATCCATATATTTAGCTTCCCCGTCATCATTTATTGAAGAGGTTCATCTTAATGTACATGTTTTTAGTGTCTTTGAGAATAAGCTGACTGATGAATGGATTTATCACCAAGAGTTCTAGTCTGTTCCATGCTTTTTATTACTACCATGATGTGTAGGTTATGAGTAGCATGTCCCAAGGTCAAGGTGATACCTCAGATCTGACTTCTTTGTTCAAGATTGTTGTGACTCTGTGATTTCTTTTGTTCTTACATATAAATACTAGCACCTGATTTTTCTCTTTTTATGAATGTTGATGTTTTGCTAGGGTTACAATGGATGTTCTAATTTCATCACATAGTATAGATATTTTTGCAATACTTAAAATTATAAACACATAAGATCCACACCATTTTTTTATCTTCAAGTTTTTAGGTTTTTTTAATCACATTTAGTGTAGGGGTTATCTTACTTTTTGTTTTATGCTTATGTATTTTTATGTCTATCATGAATGTTGTCTTGGTATATTTATTATTGTATTACTAGCATATAAAAATGTTAGCCAGAAGCTAAGGAGATAGCCCAGTCAGAAAAATGCTCGATACTCAAGCCTGAAGGTCTGAGTTCAGATCCCCAGCACCCTTTAAAGCACTGTACTACACCACAGGTCAGTAACTCCACAGGGGTTGGTTTCATAAGCCTTGCCATTCCTGCGCCTCATTGTCCAGTCTAGATGCGTTTCTGAGGTCCAGGTTCAATAAGAGAGCATACTTCTGAAAATAAGATACAGATCTACTGGGAAAGATACGGATTATGAATTCTGGTTTCCATATGCTCACCCACCCATATGCATGCATGGACACACACACACATTTTTAAGCAATGTTTAATTTCTTGCAATTTTGTCAATAACAACCATTTTTAAGTTTTAACTATTTCAGAGCTTTGTGTATACATATCTATCCTCTTGCTGGATTTTTGTATTTTGACTTCAGGTTGGGACACTGAGTCCAATTATGTAAAGTGTACTTAGGTTGACAACAGAAGTAGACAGTGATTCTTTAAATCTTCTCATACCTCAGACAAGAGAAATCAAAAGAAAAAAGAAAAAGAAACTTGAAGTAACACTGAAAACGTAGAACTGAGGATGGGATTATTTAACTGCCTTTTCCATAATATGTTAAAAATACTTTGTATCATAACATATCAGAATGTTTGCTAGTGACTAGAAAAAATACAAAGAACATAAAAATATGGACTACTTGGAAAACCATGTGACAAAAGAGCATCACATTTTTTAGTTTTCTTCGAACAAAAGGAATAGCAGATAGAAACCAAACATTAGTAGTTTGAAGGATTCTAGAATTTGAAAGTGTTAATATCACACATAGTCGCAGGTTTGAACAATATTCTGATATTCTAGGGTTTTATTCATTTTTCAAATGTCTCCAACTCAGTTTCAACTTAACCAGGTTATATAATTGTTAGTGAAGGCTCGTCTATTAACTGAACAAACCGAGAAAGAAAAGCAGCCTGTTCCAGTAATTCTCCACAAAGCACAAAGGAAGGGGACAGGTGACTCCAGGCTTTGCATGATTTTGGCTGGTATTTTCTCTGTGACAGCGTGAAGTAAATTATTTATCATCCCCGATTGTGAACTAGATGCAGTCTAGTAATTCAGAGGTTATTCATATGTCCTTTAAGATTGATGCTATGTGTTTGTACATGGCATATTGGCATGCATTTCTTCAAAATTATTCTGGCGTAGCTGTGAAGGGAGCCTTCAAGTATCGGTCTTATTTTCTCAGTGCTGAAGGGGAGATAGTGTTGGGAAATGTTCTGCCTCAGGCCATCAGTGTGGATCTGAAATGAGGAGAGACCGGAAAAGAGTCAAATTCATCTTAATTTCCTAGACAAAGTTATCCCTGAAAAACTAATTTCCAATTCCAGTTAAAAATAGAGCCCTCACTTCCATGAATAATATGTACAAACACATAGAGCCAATGTCTTTCCAGTTTTAAAATTATCACTGTATGCTATTGTTGGTGAAGCAAAAGTCAGGGGAATTAAGGAAACTTGAAAAATGACCAAATTACTATTGCCCTTAAGCTGGGCAGAGTTGGAGTTTATCAGTGAGTCATTTTATGTCTTCCTGTAATTTTTCTCTCTCCTGAACTTCCATGAATATTCTGGATATTCTAAGGCAATTCTGTGAAAAAATTATCAGCAAAATTGTTTTTATGCAATGAAAGTAACTTAATTCATTGGTAGAAAAAAATCAAATTATGTCAGTTTCCACTTTACCTCAGCAAAGGAACTACAGGAAAAAAGTAATGCATGGTAAATATTGATATTTAGCAAGGGAAAAGTTATGAGTTCTTTCTGTTTTTGAAAATTATTTGGTGTCTGACCACTTTTTTGTTACAGTTCTTGCCATGATTAAGACTAAATGAGTATTAAGAAAATTATTTCACTTAATATTAATTAAAGTACATAATTTTTCTTTCAATAGATGCTTTATAGTGACATATACAACTTCAGAATTGTGGGTGTGTCACAATGCACAAAATAGAAGCTCTCTAGATTTAATTTGTAAACAATGATTTATCCAAATATTGGTTATGTCCAGGTCACTGATATCAAATCCCACCTTAAAGAAACTAGGTACACTGTGGTTATAATATTATTACACAATATTCTTAGAGAGTCTTTTCTTTAAGTTTCTTCTTATTTTTTGATTTGTACTTGATGTATAGAACTATTAATAGTTACTTTTATCCCTATTGTTTATTTGTAAATAAACAATTCAAGCAAGGAAACATTAAATGTAGGCTTAAGCAACTTTGGAACTAAGCATAGCATTTTTAATGATTTTGAATCGTTCTTTTTGTTAATTTGTTAATGACAGTATTACTTCTCAGTAAGCAGGATGTGCAAGAGCTATAGTTTACTGTTTATTTTTAACATGTTGTTTTGTTTTTGTCATCCTATGATGCAAAAGGAAAAACATTGGTGAGTCTACCCTTTGCTGGATTCATCCCTGGGTGCTGCTGTGATAGTGACACTTTAAAGAACAGTGACTCAGCACGCACTACATATACTTCATGTTTACTTTCACCAGAAATGTTGCAATGGACCTCATGGAATTTAAAAATCCATCTTACTCTTATCGTAGATATTTTTCACACCTAGAAATCTTTCTACAAGCTAGGTGACTTGTCCAAGATTAAAACTTCTCCATTATTCATGTTCATTTCCAACAATCTTTCCAACTTTATTTGCCAAGCTAAATCATTGAAGATCTGCTTCAATCGTGCAATGGAATCATAGAATACAAAATGAGAAGGATGTGTAGCTCGGTATTATATCCTTTGCCTGGAATGCACAGGGTTCTGTTTTGTTTTTCAATACTACCTCCCACCCAGGACATGCAAAAGACATATCCATACCTGGTTAGAGGAGTAAGGAAACACACACAATAAAAACAAAATAACATCGGGATTGGCAGCTCTTTGGTCTTTCACCACAAGGAAGGTAGACTCTACTTGAGTGCCATCCTTACCACCTTGTTATAAATAACAGCACTGCAACTGTGAATACTTTGTAAGGGTTTGGTTTCCATTCAGTATTTTCTCACTTATGAAATGAAGGAGACTCTGTGCCTGATGAGAGTTACAATGTTATTGCTATAAATACACCTTTACAGATGATGTCATATGCAACACATGGAATAGTTACACAAGGGGAGAATTATCAACTAAGTATATTACTACAACATAAACAAAAGATCTTATGTAAATGTCAATGAAGTTGCCACTTCCTGTTCATTTGCACTCATTAGACATTATCTCCAGTGTGTTTTTCCTCTCTAGAGGAACTGCGGGAAAGCAGGAGCCATTGACTTCACTATATGTTGTTGTGGTCTTGGCTTCTACGTTTTAAAAATTAAGTAATTTACAATGAATTATAATGTTAAAGTACCTAGTACAGAACCTTTTTTTGGAAATATGTTTAGGAAGACACTCACATATTCACATGACTTTTATTTGAGTGTTACCAACTCTGTGTCTCTTACCTTGATTGAAACTTAGCAAAATAAATTATGTCTGCTGTTGGATATAAACAAATAAGTAGATGTTTGCCCAAAACTTTATGTGTTGTTTTTTTTTCCCCCCCAAAAAAGTCAAAGAACAACTTTCAAGCAACTCGTGAAACTCTAGAATCATATGCAAATCATTGTGGATTATGAAAATTTTAACAGGGATCATGTCCATTGTCTTTCTCAGATTCTCCAAAGGTCCCAGTGAAGTGAAAATGAGGGAGCATTGCCCAGTTTCTATTTGGGAAATGGAAGTGAACTAGTTCCTGCCTGGAAAATTTTGATATGTAAAGAAGCTTTCGTTCAGAAATATTGCAGCTTGCCCAATGCCAAGCAACTGTAGAAAGGATGTTAATAGTTGGTTGCCTGTTGAATTACCCAGAACAATTTCTCACCATGTTTTCATCATTACTCTTTTACTCTCAAATTCTAGCCAGATAGTCTGAAATCAGATTCCTCCATCAACCCCTCCTAATAATTAAAAATATTGAAAGCCTTCATGTACCATCATGTTCAATAATGTTAGATATCTAAATATTCATCTAGATTTCATGTTGGCTACATTTTTTAAGAAGCAAATAACAATCATAATTTTCACAAGTAATTTCCCAGAGGAGGCTTGATCTCAGATCATCTAAGCAAGAGTCTGTATCTTTCACTCACAAGTGATCATTGGCTCCTGTGATAAACCATAACAAACAAAATCCCTGTCTCTCCTGCTGTCGAAGATGAGGGCACACGCAATCAGGGTTTTAGGTGTTTCAGCAGGATGATGGAAGGATGTTCTGGTAAGGCCTGCAAGTGAATAGGAAGAGCTCCGAGGATCCCATTCTACATGGATTCTAGTCACCGACAGCCTTTCATGCCCTGAGCGTTCAGTTTAGTCTGTCTATGGAGATAATTCACAAATACAAGTAAAGTAAAATTTGAAAGATAGCTGATTAAAGCATAACAAGTTTGCATGTCTTTATATAAACTCAGAAACTTCCTTGTCGCAATGTGTAAATGGACGTTGGTGGGTTTTAATCTTTACATAACTGTATTAAAGGTTATAATTATTTTAATCATGTAAGGACTAAAAGATATTCCTTTCCTATTTATTTTTTCAAAGAGAAAAAGGTCACATTATGGTTTATATGTTAAATTAGCAATTCCAGGAAGAAAAAAAGAGAGAAATTGGGTTTCCATTGTTGAAGGCATTTTAATGCTAACTCACCACTAGGGGGAGAACATTGCTAGTCCAGAGTCTAACATTAGAGTAGAGTAGGCTTTTGTGCACATGTGTATGTGCAGTGTCGTGTGTGTGTGTGTGTGTGTGTGTGTGCGTGTGTGTGTGAGCACTCATGTGTGTGTTTGTGCATGTATATGTGTGCTTTTGTGTTCCAGATGAGATTAAATCCTTGGGAGAAGGCTATTTCATATTCTGGTCAAAAGAGCAGCTGCAATTTGATCTCAATGAATGCTATGAGTCTACATGAAAACAGAAAAGGCTTGTTTTTTTGTTTTTGTTTTTTTTTAAAGGAATCAAACTATACATAGATATTAAATTTTACTTTTTGTTTGATATTTCTTTGATACAAGATCAGGTGGAGCCAAGGCCAAGTTTTATAATAAAATGACCTTTCCTTGGAGGACCTGTGAAACTATTGTGGTTGACAGTGTTTACCTGAGTTGTTACTTCAGAACTCTCTGAATGCAGTCACAATAAATGATTGTCCAATATGATTTCACAGATCTTTTCCCACTTGTTCTCTTATCTTTATTTATGTGTTTTAAATACTACAAAATATGATTTAATCATCTGGTGTAAATATCTCCAAATTTACAGGTTTATTCTGCTGAAAACTGCACTCTAATTAAATTTGGTCACTTTATGGTCATTATTAATTTACATTATATAAAATGCATCTTTTTCATGTAAAGAATATGTTTTGTGAAAGAGATATATCCTGCCCTGATGACATTTTTGCTTGTTTCTGTCTTCCTTCCTTCCTTCCTTCCTTCCTTCCTTCCTTCCTTCCTTCCTTCCTTCCTTCCTTCTTTCCTTCCTTCCTTCCTTTCTTTCTTTCTTCCTTTTTTCCTTCCCCGATTTCATTCTCCTACTTACAGTCCTTCTTCACATCTTCTGAATTTTCGGCTCTCCAATCTCATCCTGTAGCTTTGCCGCCTCCTTACCACCCCTCCTCTCCTACCCCTTTCCCATTGTGAAATGAATGCTCGTTCCTTCATCCGTTGTCTTAACAGCCTCCTATATTGCGCTTTTACTTAATTTTTTCCCAATGAAATTAACGATTCTTCACCCCTCCTTTCCGTTATACCATCTCATCTCTTTCTTTCTCCTGACGCTGTGATTTACTCAGGGGAGGGACTTTCTCAGGCACACAGCTCTCTATGCTGATGATTTCAATGGTGCCAGCATATTTTAACCACATCATTATCCTGGAGTCCCAGAGTTTTGCTCACAGAAAGCACCCATCTTTAAAAGGATTTTGTTTCCATTAATCAATTTTGGAATTTGAGATTCAGTCAAGGAAAGCATTTACTAGAATGGGCTTTGCTTGTTCCCACAGTCATTTCATTTCCTTGACGATCTAAGAAGAAGGAATTGTGCAAGGGTCGTTTTCACCCTCCACCTTACCTCTCCTTTCTATATCCCACCGAGCTCCCCTCCCAAATCTATTCTTCCGTACAGTAGTTAAATCAGAGCTTGCAGCAGGGCGGCATTGTGTGAACTGGTGGCCACACAAGTACTTTGTATTCACGAGAGGTTTAGAAGTTCAGCAGCTGCATATAAATATGCATAGTTGAGAGATTCATGATGGTGCCTCCCGATCCTAGTGCTGGTTGGCTGCAGTGCGGGCACTACAAATCAATGAACACTTTCCCCATCCATCAGCTGCTCACTTGCAAGCAGACAAAACACTTACAATGCCAGAAACCCAAAGAGAGCTCCTTAGTGGAGGGAATCTCACTGTCAGAAGATTCAAAATAGCCTTCTCCCTCCCACCTCGAACCTCCACCGCTCTCAGCCTCAACTGTCTTCTTATCCAGGGGTAATCATAAGCACTTAAAAAATATCACCAGGAAAGAAACGGGGAGGGGAGGAGCAATGATAAATCAGAGTTTTGAGGGTCCTCACTTAGACTTGTCACAAAACAAAGGATTCTTTCAGCGTTAACCCTTTAGAAAATAAAACCCAGCATAAGCAGGGCTCTGCCTCTGCTCGCTGGTCTACTTTACCGTCACAGGGTTGAGTGTAGCCGCATTTACATATGCATAGCCCTAGCCCATGCTGCGGCAGACACTTGTAATTCATCCATAGTTACTAGATGGCTCTCGGTATTGCAGGGTTATGATTGCTGAGCCAAGAAAAAGAAAAAAAAACAAAAACACAAAATGTCCTTCATAGTGGAAATCACTTTTCTGCCTGTTGATTAAGCAATATTTTTGCAGAGATTTCAGACATATTTATATTGAGATTATAAACATTTCAATAAAAGCTTGATCTCATTTAATACAGATTCATACACAGCATAATAATGAATCAAATGGATATTTCTTGATGGAAAGATACAAATTTATGTTGTCTAGAAGGCAATCCCTTTTTTTTTAATATGGATTAACCATAATAAAGAGAGCTAATTGATGCTCAGTTATTAACCAGTATTTTAACATTGTCAATAAGACTAACAATCAATTTGATTTGGGCAATTGTGTTTGGTACTATGACAGTACTATGGAATATAAAATACAGCACAATAATACCTGTGATTCTTGTTTGAAGCATAGAAATGCTCGAGAGGTAGAAAATATAAGTATATAAATGAGTATGGGTCTTTCAAATTTAAGATATGTTTAGTTCAAGAGTCGGTATTTGGAAAATTTTTAACACTAATTTAGTAGCTGAATGACATATTTATTCAAATTTATCTATCCAGTTAGCATAACCAGTTACCATATTGCTGGAAGATCAAACATAAATTTCATTAAGATTGTCTGATTAATCCTTAGCTCTGACTCAGGGAAGCTAACTGACATGTCCAAGTCTTTTTACTTAAGAGGAGCAAAGCCAAAATTGGACCCCTTTCAGCTGAACCCCAGCACCCATCCACACATAGGTTTCTACTAAGCCATATTGAATTACAAGGCAGAATGTGATAATTGCTCTAGTGGATCAGAGGAGGTAGAGATCACTTCCAGCTGGGATGACCAAAGAAGACATCATTAAGAAGGAGTTGCATTGGAGCAAGCCTTTGACGAGCGGGCACAGGAACAAAGCAAGCACAGCAGAAGGCTTAGCATCTGAGAAACCTGGGGATGCTGGAAAACACTTGCCAGGCAGCCAGAGGACAGTGGTTTCAGTGAAAAGAATGCTGTGAATGACACTTCTATTTAAGGAATCACCAGCAAGAATCCTCACTTACTGGAAACGGAATTCATAAATAGATTTATAGGTCAGTAACATACACGTCAGACAAACTGTTGGAACCCAGTTTCTTTATCTCTGAAGTAAAAGCATTTGCTAAGTAACTGCTGAACTCTCTACCCAGAGAGGCTAGCACAAGGCTTTCATTTCATTTGTTGTGTTTTGAATATAAAGAATATTAGGTGGTGGAGGTGCACATTTTTAACCCCAGCGCTCTGGAGACAGATACAGGCAGACCTCTGTGAGTTCGACACCATTTTGGTCCTACAGAGTGAATTCCAAGACAGCCAGAGCTACACAGAGAAACAGTCTTAAAACAAAAAAACAAATTTATATACACACACATATCAGTTGTAGCATCAAATAGTCATTGAACTTAAATTCCCTTTAGGGGTTTACATATCCATAACTAGATATCTGTATATAAGCTAACTATATGACTTGTATGAACTAATTGTAAGTTTTCTAAAGTTTAGTTCCAAGAAAACTTCCTGTGCCAAATAATTATCACCATTAGCTTTAAAATGCAAACTGATTCTTAGAACAATTTACTCAGCATAAACAGATTATAAGCATATATTAAGCATGTAATAAAGACTTGGGTTCTTTGTATATTTTGGAGATCAGGCCTTTGTCTGATGTGGGGTTAGTGAAGATCTTCTCCCATTCAGTAGGGTGCCTTTTTGTCTT
>JAQHUG010000155.1:4360037-4381976 GCA_028555095.1 Dicrostonyx torquatus
AAATCCTCAAGTTCTCATCTTCTGTGGAAACAAAAACAGAACCTCTTTTCCAAAGAAACATAGTTTTAGACCCAAATTTTGAAGTCAATATACCTTTATGTTGGTGTAACTTAACATCCCCCAAAACAAATGTCTCTCTGCAGTCAAAAAATTCAAAGAAAACACAATAATATGCATAATCCAACTCTCTAAGTATTTTCCATCTTTATTAGCCTTATTTTCTTGACAAATTTTTCTGCAAGTTTACTCTTTTAATCTATGACTGTCTGTACTCTTTTATAGTATAGCTGTCTATGCTCTTTTTCCTCTCTCTCCCAAGCCTACATATATTTATCCAATATTGTGACCCATTTAGAGGTCTTTTTATAAATTTTTCTCTGTTGGGTATCTGTAATCATTTTTGACCAGGAGATTTTTTTTTAATGCTAAGAGGGCATTGATAGAACCAACTCTGCAGCCCTGCCTGTTTGTTCCTACCCATCCAACATAGAGGAGGTATATTCACCACTTCTGTGAGCCACGCTCACTGCTTTAGCTTCAGGGACACAGGAGATCTGCTGCTATCAAGCAATTAGTAGCCATCTGCTTACAACCCCCACTTAAGTGCAGGACCTCCAGAAACAGTAGGAGTTTCATGCTACCAACATGAACCAGAAAGCCAGACTTAAAGACACTGCTCAGTTTTTATTCCTAATGCTGAGTCAGAAAGTCTTCTCCTAGAGGAGCCATGCCTCTGTTTGCCTCTAGTAAACAGAACCCACTCATGAAAATGCTGCTCCCAAGAAGCTGTGCTTAACTCTGGTTTTGTTTGTTTGTTTGTTTGTTTTGTTTGTGTGTGTGTCTAGAATTCCTTCCCATACTCTCTCAGGTTTTATGTAGACGTAGTTGGCCCATCCACATTGGTGCCATCTGGAAACAAAGACTTAGTCATTTATTTCCTGGCTGCAGAGTCCTGAGTAATCATACAGGAACTATGTTAACTACAACACTGTGTGGCCTTGTAACTCTTACATCTTAAATTAACCCATTTTTATTATCTATGTATTGCCACTAGACTGTGTCTACCAGAAAGGTTCCAGGCATCTTTCTCCTTTGCCAGCTACATGGGGTCTCCCTGACTCCACCTACTCTCTGTATTTCTTGCAGTCTGGCTATATTCTGCCCTGCCATAGGCCAAAACAGCTTTATTCATTATCCAATAAAAGCAACATATATACAGGACATCCCACATCACTTTCAATACATTTTTCAAAGACAATTTGTTTCATTTCATCAGTTTTATTTTAGCTACATGTAGTACCTCTTAGCTCCAGTTTGACTGGAACACCTAAAAGTTCACAACTGAAACTTTAGAAATACTCCCTGAAATCCTGTAGTGGTAGGTACTCCTTATTCTCCTCTCATTGACCAACTGGATAAAAGCATGGCAAATGCATGTGAGTCTATGGCCATGAAGCAGCTGCTGTTCAGATGAAGAAAATCTCCTGATTGATAAAGGAACTTCAGGAAGTAGTCTGTCTCCAATGTGATGCTTTATTGAGACAGGTTAAATTTAGGGGGTGGGGACTCTGCCTCTCTGGTTGAGCAAGCCTTGTTCTCACTGTCCTTCTTACATGTGCTCACCAGGGTTACCCAGAAACCTAATCCTTGATTCTCTGAAGTAGCAGAACAGGCTTTAGCGAAGTGTAATACACAGACTCTGTGTTGACCTAATGCAATTTCTGCATCAGAAACAATCTCTCTAGGTTTCTTCTCTGGCTCTGTCTTGTAAGCCTTTGACAGTTGAAGGACAAAAAATGATTATGAAATCCAGTTTGAAAAGCCATTGCTCAGTAAGCTTTGGACATAGATGAATTTACTGGACTTAACAGTCTTCAATTGTTTATCTATGACTTACAACATGTATATATGTGTGTGTGTGTGTGTATAAATGTAAAATGCTAACAAAATCCTTAAATATTTTTTCCATGTTCAAGTGACATTTCAAAGAGGCTTTATTATTAGGCAAAGTATTTTTAATATCTAATGCAAATTATCTCAAAATATTCTGTTTTAAATTGTATAAATAAATATAACATAGATGTTTCTTTAAGTTAGAAATATTTAGATAGTTATTTTCTAAAGAATAATAAGAAAATAAGAAACAATTATAAGTAAGCAATAAAAATAATATGGTTATAGAGTATCAGCATAGTGAGTGTTTAATTCACTAGACTCAAGGTATCGTGAAACTCAGAGATATTGTGATGTATATATTTCATCTGTTTATATAGTCAAGATAATATAAAATAACTTATCTTCAAAGGAACTCTGTTTTTCCATGTATGTGAGGGAAATTCTGCATGAAATCAGAAAAATAATTTTCCAAGCCTATATACAATGTTGTATTCTAATATACAACATTTATAAAATACTGTAACTGCGCCTAATCTTAATATTATCTCCCAAATTCATAATTGTTAAGTCAAGTGGGCATATATATTTGTCTTGTATAGCTTTGGCTGTCAAAATTGAAACAATTTAGGTAACTCCTGGAAGGAAAGTCTCAAACAATGAATTCTCTAGACCAAATTGGCCAGTAAGCAGATCTATGTGGATTGTATTTGAACCAAAGTCAGAGGGCCTCACCCACTATAAGTGGAAACATACTCTCTGTAGGTAGTCCTGAACTGTCTTTAAAATAATCTGCTCATATTGCCATCAATCTGTGTCATTATTCTAATTATATCGAGACTTGGCTATCACTTTTCAAGTTGTGCTTGTGTAACCCATTAATATGTGCCTTAAAATAGGCTCAATATTGTGTGCATAGACAGAGAACTACAGTTACTGGCACACAACCAAGCACTGTATAATATAAGTGAAATTATTCTAGAAGTATTTCTGCATATGGAAAATAGGTGCATGAAAGAGAGTTGTTTGTTTTTCTTAAAACAAAGTTCACATACACCTAATACTTTCTCTTAGCTCACTACAATCTACCCTGAGTCTTTGTATTTAGTAAGCACAGCTAAGATGCTTTGAGAATTGTGTATAGGTTCTCATACAAAATCATTAAAACATTGAAATATTACCTGAAAAATTATAAATTTGAATAGTAATTTACCAAGTTACCATATGTAAAGGAAGCATTTCTCTTTCAGAACGTGCTTCAAAGTATTTAACTTCTAGTTTCCTTAGTCATGAATTTATTGTCACACATCACAAAATCAAAGAAGCGTATATTTATATGTTTGCTCCTATACACATTTTAAAAAGTAATGCTCCATTGTTTTTTTTTTCAATATAAGTAAAATTGGGCAAAGGCAGACTTTGTTTTCACATGGCTGAGAAATGTCTAATAAAAATATCAGGATGCTTTATAACATGGTTCCTATTGCTTTTCCTGCTGTTGTTCATCATAAAATGAGAGCTTCCCTGTGCAGATGCAGAAGCAGATAGAAAAATGCTATGTGTTCCGGGGAAAGTTACTGCTTTGATTTTATATGCCAATTTGTTTTTAGAGTCCTTCTCTGAGATTTTATTGTGCTTTTCTTTTGTAAAACAAAGTCGAATCAGTTCTATGTTTCTCTGATACGTCAATGACTTCTAATTTGCTTGAAATTAAACTGTTGGTAACGAGGTGAGTTTATGTATGTGCATGTGTGTAAGTGAATGTGTTAGTGTGTGTGAAGGTGTGTATATGTGTGTGTGTGTGTGTGTGTGTGTGTCTATATCAGATAGAAGGGATACAGATAAATTATGGCCCTCTTGAATAAAATCACTAAGTTCTAGAGTACAAATCATATGCATTCTGTCTTAATGATACAAAATTGTGAGCAGGGACTTCTAGAAATAGGAGTTCGTGTATTTTCATGGACTCCCTTTGTGAATCACTAGGCAATAATTTGAAAAATTTAAGCTTCATTTCCTAAAACTTCAGTAAGAAGCACAGCCATTTCCTCTTTGGTGTCTGAATATAATTCTCTATTTGTAATCTGTTAAAATGAATATGTCTTTAAATATGAAACAATATTTACTAAGACCAACTCCTAGGAATGTAAAGCCCCCCAGAAGTATAGTGGGAAAAAATGCAGAGAGCAAACAACTGCAAATAGAAATAATGTATCCTGTTAACTTGTTTTTCCTTCGCGAGAAAAGTAAACTTCCCTTGTAAGGAAGTGAAGAGAGAAAACCTATCTAATTCTATGAATAATGCCAGAGAATAGTAAATTTGCATCATTGCAGTGGTTCAGATGAGGTATTGCCCCGTAAATTTCAGAGACTTGAATATTGGGTGCCACTAGTGGAACTCCTTGAAAAGTATTGAGAGGTGTGGTCTTTGTGGATATATACATTACTGGGAGTTAGCTTTGAGGTTTCTGAGAAGTGATATTCCTACAGTGCCTTCTGCATCCTATTTGAAATTAGAGATGTGAGCTCCTGGCTGTTTCTGCCATTGTGTCTGCAGTCCATCACCATGGATTCCAACCCTCTGGAACTGAAAGTTCAATTAAAAGTTTTCTTTTTTTAGTTACCTTGGTCATGGTGTTTTATCATAGCAATAGAGAAGTTAACTAAGACAATAATCATGAATCCAAATGTAGATAGTAATCACTTCCTTTAAATTATGCTATAGTTAAAAAAAAAAAAACAGTTGAACACAAAACTGACCCATCAGTGTTCATGTAGGTTCTTGAGCTACAAATTTAAAAAGCCATTTTAATATTTTATATTTTGCATATCAGCATGTATATGTTTGTACATAATTTTGCTAATGATTACAATAGTATATTTATAAGGTGTAATTATTTGCATTGGGAATGGTATAGGAGACATAGTCATACATTAATAACCTGAGATACAAATGCAAACTCACATAGCCTCTCTTCCCAAAATCTATGGGAGTGCTGAAGGCTCAAGCCACACTTTGTTCTCTGGCTGAGCACCTCCAGATCAACCCCAAAAGGATACCACATCTACTATTTCTTTTTCTCTCGAAAGCCTGGGACCCTGACTTTACTCAGTGTTCCTTTATCTTTCTGCATAGTCTGGCCAGCATTTGGAATCTGACCCAACTAAATTCATCTGCTATATCAACTATTATCTGCTAATATAAACTTGTCTACTTGTTCATACATGGCTGGCATTAAAGTATTCACATCTGCATGTCAGTCGTGGTTCTGGAGTGATGGAGATTCACCCTAACCATAACGAATAAGAATCAAGGTCTATGGTCTTGTTCAAGTGTTTTCAACCTCCCCAGATATGGAAGGATTGTGGAATTCCATCAGGACTCTACATCTAGTGTGATGACTCTTAAATCCGTGTCACACCACCATCCATGCAGTAATCTGTGAGAGCACAGATTACGATGGCAATCGCCTTAGATATAGCCATCCACAATCTTCTTATTTCTCAGGAGATGAGCTAGTTTGCATATTCATAAGTGTGCATTTGTCCTGAAAGAAAGATAAGAAGTTACCCCAAAGAGAAACAACCATAGGTTAGTTTTACAAGTGGATATTCTGGATTACTTAATCACATCATTCCTAGGCCTTAGGGATAGGACTATACTGTCATTTCATTTTCCATTATTGTCTTGATTAAGAGACATCACACAAACAAAAACAAACTAGTAGTCATCACAATTGCTAAGTCTTAGTACACAGTAAATAATGTTAATATTAGGGAAAAAAAGCCTATCTGAATAAGGATAACTTCAGTTGAAATTTGAAGGATGAAGAGATGTCAACTAGGGAGAAAGAGAGGCCAAAGAACTACGAGGTAGCTTTGATACGGATACACAATTTCTTTCTTAGGCAAGGTAAAAACTGTGTATTGAAAACAGAATAGTAGCTTCAGATTATTGTTGAAATTTGGCTATCATGGGGTAGGAAGTGTGATACAACAGATGAAACTTGGCTGCAATACATGTTCACTATGCATCTTAAATTCTGGGAAGGCAAATGATAAGCACTTTAATGAATAGCTAAATCACATATTAGAAAATAATTCATTTTGTGAAAGATAAGAAAAAGAGACTAAGACAAGGGAAAGGACTTGTAAAGGGAGCCATTGTGCAATAAATGAAAATGGTACTCCTTTGAAAATGGCTCGAAGGAAAGAAGAACAATGGCTACATTTAGTGTTTAAGATTGATGTCGCTAAAACCAACATGACAAATTGCAAATGTTTATTAAATCTAGTCTGTATACTTAAATGAATCTTGTTTTATTATATTTCCTTCTTCTGTGCATTGGAATTTTGATAGATTTATCACACAGCTGCACCCTCAAAAATATGTAACACAGAAACTGACAAAGAAAGATGTGCTTCTGTGTTTATTGTTGCATTAGTCAGAAGAGCTATGAAAGGGAAACACCCAAGATGTCCATTACTAAAGAAAGAATAAAAAAATGTGGCTAATGTACTCGATGGAATTTTATTCAGCCATAAAAATGAAACCATGCTATTTTCCAGAAATAGGATACAACTGGAAATTCTTAAGTGAAGTAACCTATGTCCCGAAAGACAAACTCCAAATGTTTTATCGCAGATGCAGACCCTAGATTCTAAGCTTTTTTTGTGTATATGCATGCAAGTAGATGTGTTTAAGTCATGAAACTAGCAAGGAGACTGACCCTGAGAAGAATAAAAGACATTTTATATAGAGTGGAGAGAGGGTAATGGACTGTGTGTAGCATGAACAAAGACTGGAGGCTACTGAAGGAATGAGGAGCGCTGAATGAACATTCAGGAAGATGGGGGCTGATTGAACTGCAGAGGTAGGTCAGCATAGACAAAGTGGAATAAGATTGAGTCATGGTACCCATTGCTCATATGATAATCTTAAAATAAGATAATAAAAACATAAAATAAAAATATACAATTCAAGTAAAAAATAATTTTGTAAATAATATACTTGCTGTTACTGGGGGCAGGGCTCATGTCTCCAAGATACATAATTTTATGCAGACTTTATGTCTTACCTTTTGAGTTTATATTTAAGGCAATATAATGGGAAAGAAAACAAAGAGGGACTCTGGTCAGACTTAAGACAGTGCCTTCTCTTTCACCACCAGCTAGATGATGATACATAGTAACCATCTAACCATTAGAGGTCAGAGTAACACACTTTTCAGAACTTGGGTGGCCATAAATAGTTAAAGAATATGCCTTGAAGCACTTCAACAGGTAGCAGAAACATAAAGTACAGAAATTATATGTTAGTTATTAATCATTGGAAGAGTTGATACCATAGTGGAGAGAATCTCTGAGGATCAGTAAGGGGATCTGTGTTCCTCAAGCACAAGAACCCATGAAAACACTCCTTTCCCATGGCAGTCTATATGATAAAGTTTACAGTGTGTTTTTTAAGTCTCTTAATTAGAAATATGGCATAATATTAAGGGATTTCAAAATGAACAAAACAAATAAGAGGAACACACACATATAAATGCATATAGACAGATGATAGACAGGTAGATAGATGACTGATAGAAAGATAGATAGATAGATAGATATAGATAGATAGATAGATAGATAGATAGATAGATAGATAGATATAGAAAGATGGGTGTAGGCAAAACCATGAGAGCCCCCTTAAAGGGGTATCAAGGATTTCGTAAGATACACTCATGGATACACTACAAGGTAACTAGCCACCATGGTTTTTCATTCTGCCAAAGGATGAATGAAACCAACAGTTCAATTGTCAGCCACCACAGGGGAGACTGAATCTCCACTGCTGACAGGAAGCACACTGTCCAATCTGGATAACTAGGACAAAAGGAAAAGTGACTGCTGAACCTTGCCAAGGCAGGGTAGAACAGTCTTTTAAATTTTCCTGCTTCTGAAAATGGTTTGTCAAATATTCCAGGCTTACGGTCAAAGTTGGTTGCCCCAATGATGCAAAGCGTCTTTGAGTGACTTTCCGGGCAGCCAGATGTCTCTGTCATTTCTTGTACGCTTTGTAAGTCACTTGCTTGCATTTCCTGCTTATTCAGGTAATATTATTTTCCTTCTCAGGTCTTTGATGGAATTCAAGACTAGATGGTCACAGTTACTATTCTCTGTTACCTTAGCAAAGGCATATTAAGTATAAGGCTTACACTCTTCTAAATAAAACAGCTATTGGAATAATCTCTGTAATTTGCCATTCACCTATGATCTGTACATTTAGTATGTGCTTCTTACTTGATCTTGTCCTTCTTGATTGTAGATCTATTTTTGTGTATGCTAGTACCCTCCTTTTCCCCTGGATAATACTTGACAATAGTTCTTATTGTATATTATTTTGTATTAGGTTTGGAACCTTATTTAGTCAAAAGGGGGAAGTATAGTGGGTATTCATTATGCCCACAACCTTGGGCTATCTGACCCAATAGAAGCAGTGCTTCTTGTCTGCCGACATGACCTCTTAAAAGGAAAGAGGGGGTGATTGCTTGCTCTCTCCTGTGGTAGTTGGAAATCAGACTGCTGGTTCCATCCCCCCTTCCCGGGCAGAACAGAGGACCACAATGGCTTTGTTGTGTGTAATAAATCCTTGATACCCCTTTAAATGGGCTCTCGTGGTTTGCCGACAGATGGGATACATTTTAGTGATAAATTTCTGTGTCTTCTAATAATTTAACCCCATATACATGTACATTTCAAAAGAGTATGTATGTATGTGATTTTAGTAAATTATACTATATTTATTCTGTAGTATATAGAATAAGCAAAGTTATAAATTATACTTCCTAGGTGTCTATGGCATTAAAATACAGCACATTTTACTTGCATGGGGATTTTTATTTCAGAAAGGTATTAAGCATGACAATCTGACAATATATTCTTGGGATGCTGTCATTTCTAGTTTCAGACCAGCTGACAAGACCTCAGTTGGCCTCTACAAGTTGCTTAAGGACATTTCTGAAACCACCCTATTGGCCATGTTCCAGCTGTCACTTGGAAAAAGTATGATCAATTGAGATTCGACTGTGCAGCAGAGAGCCAGTCATATCACTCACCCCAATAGAGCTTTTGTGGGGAAAAGGACTTATCAAATTCCTTGGACATGAAGTTACTGTTGGAGCCATTGTATATCCAAACCATTCCATCACCAGGCAAGAAGCTGCAGCTTTTGAAAGGTCACAATGTACTAATAATGATCTAAACCATGCTGTTGTTGTTAGGAAGAGAAGTGGAAATGGTTACACAGTAACACTTTTTAAAACTCTGCCCATACAACCTCCGGTAGTGTTGAGCTGTATGCTGTTAAGTAAAATACAACACCCAGATGTAACCTGATCTAATTACAGACACCTAGTTAAGAGACTAGCAATAAGCCTAACCCCATCCTGAACTTGTTGTATCCACAGTGTAGGATTCAAGTCGTAGAAATGGAAATGTGTGCAAAGGGCTTGAGCATGTGTGTGTGTGTGTGTGTGTGTGTGTGTGTGTGTGTGTGTGTGCATATATGTGTATGCCTACATGTATATATATGAATGAGGTATACATATATGAACAGTCCACTTGGTTAATAATGGAAAAAAAACTTGTATTTATTATTTGTTGATCATATAGAGAAAATGTTTTAAATGAAGTATACCCTGCTAGCAGATACCACTTGATTTGAATCTTAAAGGAGGTTCAGAATCTTAAAAGCTAAATTGTTGGAAGGATTTTCAGTATTATTTCTACAACATAAAACTAAGCCTTGCAGAAAGTGAAAGAACTTAAATGTAATAATAGAATTACACTTTATTCAACATGTGTTTTAGTTATTTCAACTCATTATCTACCTGTAAAGTCAAAGCTCTTATTCAAACTGTGAAAGTTACAAAGTCAGTTCACAAATGCAGCTACTTTTAACTTATGGATTTCCATAAACGTTTTAATCATAATCCCCTTATGAAGAGCATGCTACTCTCTGTGGTGTGGAGGGCAAGCAATCCAAAGCTCTTGTTCAGACACACTTTGGGGTAAGTTCCACCCTTTTTCCTTCGAATGCTGGGAGTGGCCTGGTCTACTGGAATGCAAACTTGTGACTTCTCGTAGTTACAAAAGAACTGGGGCTGTTAGAACTGGGATCTGGAATACATGGAGTGACATGCTAAAGTCTCTTTGTAAAGCTTCATTTGATGCATAGGAAATGTGTAACACGTTTTTCATAATATTAATAAACATTCTCTTCACCAGAAGACAAGAGAGGTGAACAAAGTCTTTAAGTAAGTTATGTTTTAAAATGTCTAATTTCTTATCTCCTCTTCACTTTACCTTAGCTCTAAAAATTCTTTAATATCATGTTAAGAAATTTTTGTCATAAAATCTATTAAATAAAATTAGCATTTATTAATTTAACTAATGTATGTAATTGTGGTACCCAAAGTCAGAGGATGCTCATTGAGATGGTCTAGTCATTTGTAACATGCATCCTACTTTGAAAGTCTCAGATGTGCCTATTTCTCATGACCTTCATTTTGGAGTTAAAAAAAAGTAGAACTCTTCTCTAGAGTCAGAAATATTTGGAAACATAAACTAAATAATATATTAGAAGGATGTATTCCAGTGTTAAGTATATTTGGTAGTGTAGTCATAACTCTATTCAGAAGAGTGTGCAAATAGGAATGTAGGGTTTTATATCTGAAAAATGTAAGTTCTGAGATCATATGCTTTATGCCAAAAAATGTGGATAAATTTTAGATATTGTCTATTACTTTCTGGTGTTCCAGAAAACATATTCCTTTGTGTTTCCTTGCAGGACTTTATTTTACTTAAAAATCGTTCAGTTATTTAAACCTTTGCATAAAAATGGGTGTGCCAGCATTCTTTCTTAGCAATTCAAGAAAACAATGAAAAATCCATAATCTGGCAAATTGATCTTACTATTAAGCAGTGTCTAGTATTATTAGAGACGTTAGCCTCTTCAACTCCATACATTTCTGACTCTTAAGTTATTTAACTCTCTAATTAAAATACTTTTATTGACTGTCTTTTCTTAGACCTGGTATGACTTTTAAACTTACCAAGTTCATGTTTGTGCAGTTTGGAAATGCACATGAATTAGAGAGCGAATGCATGTCATTGATTCTGTGAGGCTCCTATGTGGCCCACACTAGCAGTTTCTGGGATTGCAGTAGAAACACCTTTCCACAGCCATGGCTTGCTGTGTACTCTCAGTCCCTTGTAATTCTAGGTCTAAGTATTTTGGAGTGGAGGATTTATGCACATGTTCTACTGTTATCTCTGATTACACTGAGAACATGGTGTTTCCTAGAAAAAGAAACTGGTCCAGGAATTATTTTAGAAGTATTATTATTGCAATAAATAATTTACAGATTGTTGGTAAAATCATGTCATCATTTATGTTTCACAGATGTTTATGTATTTGTATAAGTGGGTAAGCATGAGCCAGAGAGCCAAGAGGTCACTCCGATATTGCCTTCAATCTTGATGTCAATTTAGAATGAAGAACGTGTTAAAAAGCAAATGCTCCATTTTTGTTTGTTTGTTTGTTTGTTTAAGTCAGTCCAGGAAACAGTGTTTGTACCAAGGACTTCCGTATAGTTTCTTGCACATCCAGGTAGTTAGTGCCATTGACTAGTTTTGCCAGTTTTCATACTTGCCACACTTGCTCTTTTCCTTGCTTTCTCTCGTTGGTTTTCAAGAAGTTTCTGAACACAATTCTGACAGCTGATCCTTTGGTATATCTCCTCAGAATGGAGAAGATGTTGAAGGAATTCAATGCAGTAAGCACTACTGACATAGATCCCCAATTCGGACAGAAATATAAAGTTCTCAGGAGTAGAATGCATGTTTCTACTCCTTCTGCTTCTTGTCAGTCTTAGGAGGTACAATGAATTTAATGACTTTTGCTGTGAAATGATTATGAAACCAGGAAATTAAAAGGCTACCTTGGACCCTGATGAACTACCAAGGAGACTGCTTTGACTATCTGATAACAGCTGAGTTTCCAATTACTTTGAAGTATAGGGGCATCTGTCTTCATAAAAGACACAATGGCAGTCCCTATGCCAGATAGTATTTCTATGCCTAAAAATGCAGGATGTGTGTCACCCTGGCAGAAGTTTCATCATATCTAAACAATTACCTGCTTTCTTAGCACCTATATTTTTAGTAATGTAATATGTTATATAAGTCTTTAAGTATTCAGTTTAAGTTTTTAGATTTATTTTATCTCATATGTATGACTGTTTTTTTGCATACATATATGCATGTGCACCATATGTGCATGTGATGGCCACAGAGGTCTCAGGGGGCATCAGATCTCCTACAACTGATTTATAAATAACTGTGAACCACTATGTTGTGTGGTGAGAACAAAACCTGGACTTTCCTCAGGAACAAATACTCTTACCCAGTGAGCCATCTTTGGAGAGGTGGAGCCCAAATTCCAGAATAACTTAGTTTTTAATTTTTTTGTTTAGTTGTTTTGCTTCATTTTGTCAATATGGTGTGATTTTTTTTTTGCTTGTCACCCCTCCAAGATGTCAACAGTGAAGTTACTAAATTGGCTACAAGTGATAAACGGTAAAGAGTTTTGATGATTACATATATCCTATGAAGCATGGACAAACTTAATCTACATAGGACACTTTTGCTAAAATGTGCCTTCTCCCCCCTTGTCACCGACAGCGTTATCAGCTTCATGAACATAAGGAGTGAGATCGAAGGATGCCTTGAGACAGTGGACATTTACCAAGCTTATTGAGTACTAATATTAAATGCTGATAATGTCTTTAAAGCTAACTAACCCTTCATTTCTGCCGTGTCATCTATTTTTCATTTCTTTTCCAGGTTACCGTTAATGGTCACTCAGAAAGCATTTAATGAAAACATGAACTGTAAAGGTAGGAAAAATCTTTTTTAATTATAAATTTGTTTCAATTGTTTCAAAATATACCTTCATGATTAGATGTGGCTAGGAGGACTGATGCTGCTTGTTGTCGGGGGCATGCATTATCTCTGCCTAATTGCTAAACTTGAGTTCGTCATGGTGTTTGTCAGTTTGAATATTTTCTGCTGTATTTGTTTGTTTTACTGAAGACATCCTGTCTTATATATGTAGACATTTCTTTTATTATATTCTCCAGGATTTTATAATAACTTGGGCACACTATATATAATATTCATCTATCAGGAACCTTCATAGATTGACTATCTCTTATGCACAATAATTATATATTTTTATTGCTTTTCTATGCCTATGAATTTTAAGTAAATAGCATAAACAGTTAACATACAAATCCTAGTTGTAAACAATTTAACAAAATAAATTTTAATTTGGAATGATTTTCTTCAGTATTTACTTTGCTTAGAAGTACTGAAAATGCAGCTCTTATTCTGCTAGGACGTACATGAAGATAAATTTAGAGTTTTAGTCTAGTAAACTACTTCTCTGATAATTAGCTAATTGCAACATTTCAAAGCAAATTGATTAATTGTGGTGAACCATATGCAGATTGCTCAGCTGTAGGTCAGCCCCCACTCCCACACTCCCACACTCTAGAACCTCCTTTCTAATTCAGGACAGGCTGCTTCATGCCTCACAACACAGAACAGCACAGATCAGAGACCTCGGATAAAACCAAACAGTAACCTAAAAGTTAATAGCGCTCCAGGAGTCAGAGTGTTCCCACAAAACGGGAAGATAGACTGTATGGATTTAGAGCTGGCTTAATGATTCCCTAGCTTTGTTATGTTGTTGGGGGAGAAGTCTACTCACTTGCCAAGATTTGTGGCCACCAAATCATGGCCTGAAGGTGATGTTTCCTCGTTTGTGAAGTACATGTGCTACATCATTCGTGGAATTCGTTGAACTGAAATGAAGATCAAATTACAGCAAGCAAACAAAGAGAGGTTGGGGAACACTGTAAAATGACCTCTTAGGCCCCTGTGAAAATAGTGTACTGGTCCTTTTGGTGCTCAGAATGAAAGATCGAGGAGCAGACCCCAGAGAATCATGTGCAGGGCCGTCTGAGGAGTTTATGGGAGAACACCATGTGCAGACCATGCTGAAGCAGTCTGGGCGCAGGTACAGGAACAGAGCTCCCGCTTCCTAGCTGTTGTGTGCGGGACTGGCTACAGGTGTCTTTGTAAAGAAACATTGTCGTGTTTCCTAATGAATGGACAAGCTTTCATGACGCCATTCAAACTTCATACATGTTGTCTGTTGCATTTCGCATGGAAAATATGATATCTGATAATAAGTATGTTCTAAACTGAGATTTGTATTGTTATACTCATTGGTTTTAATCTTTATTTCCCACTGCTGACATTTTTGACATTGAAAAAAATGAGACTTACTGTTTATTGATTAAAAACTACATTTAGGTTTTAATTCTAAGAAATTAAAAATTCAGCATCGATGTGAACTTTTAAATTATAGCTTCCCTGGAATTTTATTGTTCCAGAATTTGAATTGTAGGCTGATGTTGTAACTCAGTAATTGACTATTTTCCTACCATGCACATTACTGTGGGTTCTATTCCCAGCTATAAAAAGAACCATTTATACCTACAGATAATTTAACCTTTAAGAGTCTCTAAATATTAACATTTCCTGAATTATTACAAAGCAATAATTGATTTAAAAAGCAATTCTTTCTGTTAACTCAGAGAAAGAGATACATATTTTTAGCATTTAGCATGATGTTACAAAGCTCCATTTTATAAACTCATTTTTTTTCAAAATACATAATATAAACTTTGCACCTCAAACATAAATCCAGGTTGTGTTAATTACTTAAAATATAAAATAAAGAATTATGTTGTACATGTAGTGGCATTTCCCCCAAAAGTAAGTTTCCTAACATTTGGTTATTTTACTCTTTTGTCATGTCCATAAGCAACAAGAAAGTATTTTCATACTGTCTCCACAATTCTCAGCTTTTCTCCTCTTTTAACTGAAGAGCTACATCTAAGTCAACAAATATCCATTTCCCCTTTATTAATGACTTGCATTAGATGATCTTTGGGTTATCATAATTTATTTAACAGCTCCTCTAAACATTGCTTTTAAAATAGAACTTCAAAATAAAACAGAGAAAAGCTTTCCTTAATTACACTCCTGGCAGACATACAAAAAATAATTCCCATTTGTATATTGAATCAAGAAATGAAGGAGTGAAAAAATGTTTTGTAAGAGGCATAGAAAATAGTAATATGTATAAGTGTGTAACTGTCAGAGGAAAGTAAATGGTATATATGATCAAAAAAATGTGTCTTAATAGGTAAAATTGACAATCTTCCAAATTCCTCAAGATTTACCACAAATGCCACCTCTCTTTCTCTGTGGCAATCATTTGTCATACTGGTTCATGGAAACCTGGAGAAAAACTGAATTTACATATAAAAATTAATTTGTATTTATCTTTTTGCCCACAGTAGGCTATTTGCCTGGATTGTAATGACTGTGTATTGCTCGTTTTTGAAATTAATGAGTGCTGAATAAATATTCATTCAGCTAAATTGGATTGAAATGAGACAGAAGAGAGTTATCATATAAAACTATTAAATCACACATGCATTTTATAAGGTTCCATCTTTTGTCCTTATGGATTAAATCATAATTTTCTAAGGGATTAGGCATAGAAATATAAACATATAGGTAGTAATATGCAATGGGACTTATTTTGAATGAAAATTTTGTGGTGCTCTTTGTTATTCTGATACAAAATTATCTTAACATACATCAGATTCAAGTATTTGAGAAAGTATTTACGATATGATAAATTTACTCATATGATCTCAAAATTCTAAGCACATGTTTTGGTATGAACTTAGAATCTCTGTTACCTTTTGTGCAATATTTGCATTGTGATAGTGTTATTTTTGTTAATACTCTATGAAAAAAATGATTTTAATGAACTGAAAAACTCGATATTTATTTACCAAAGAGTCATAATACATGAAAAAAAACTGTGTGAAGAAAAAAAGTGTCACTTAAAGGTGTTGTATGATATAATCTGCTATTCTTGCCATTTGAGTCATGGGCATTCTCTCACCAACAAAATTAGAATTATCACTGGATTGACCTGTAGTTGAAAGAACGTCAGATCTCTTAGTCTGAGTTTAGTGGTAATATTCGTTAAAATATGGAGACACAGTTTACTAATTTCCTTGGAAGAAAATAAAAGGGGACATAGGCATGGCCCTTGGCAGAGTCTGGATGTTGTCTCATGACTCTCAGGTTTCATGTCCAGCTGGATTACAAATGAAGCACCACCAGGACATGTACATAAAACGAGTGTCTAGAAAAAATAGCAAACACTGAGAAATCTTGGGGAATACAAGGGCGTAGATAGTCATGTGACTTGTATCTGGAAAGTAACAGCTTCTTGTCTTACCATTTTTCTGAACAATTCTATATCCCAGCAATCCCAACTTCTCCAAGAATAGGATATTGAGGTATCTTGGCTTTGCTTAGTCACTCAAATTTAAAAGGAAGGAAGATAACAAAAACATACCAAAAAGAGAATAAGCGAATCATGTAATGAATTAAGTCGTCTTAAGGAGACAATTCCCCACGTATTGGTGCCCATCAAAATATTTTGAACAATGTGCTTATAGGGAAATAGAATCAAATCACTCTTATTTAAGTTCCTCTTCCATTAAAAATGTCATAGTATCTTAGGGAAGGTAATAGAAATAGCGTGCACACGTGCGCACACACACACACACACACACACACACACACACACACACACACAAATATCTGAATTCCAGAACCCAAAAAGACAAGAACCAGAAAGCAATGAGAGAATCAAGGAATCTAGGAGGGTGTTGCTACTATATATCATGTTATTAAATATTGCTCTTGATACTTCCAATGACTGTCAATTTACAGTAGGAATTTATTACCTTATCTTCCTTAATTCAAATTTTCTGCATAGCTTAGTGGTGTACTAATCACACAAGGCAGCAATGAATAAGGTTAATGAATCTGCAGGAATTTTAATGGCTGTGGAAGCTAAGTTCAGATACATTTCTATCTTGTCACATGATTGCTACTGAATAAAGTCGGTCTAATACACCCACCGTTGTTTTGTATCTTGTGTAGTTTAAGATTCCTTTGACAAGTCTGTCCTGGACTGACTCCATCTTTGCTCATATGTCAAAACTTCTTTGGGCATATTCCCATATATTTTATTGTACTTGGTGACCTTTACTTAAAGTTGTTCATATGTCTCTCTTCCCTGGGAGAATTGAAAATCTTTAAACCAGGAGTAATCTTTAAAACTGCTGTGTTCTGTGGAGCCAAAGTGGAGTAGTAGCATTTTGAGTTATGCTATCATGGTATCTGAAGAATGGATATGCTCTGCCTGGCAAGCATAGCAAAGAAATAGAAAATTTATGTATGAGAATAAGTTTATATGTATGTGCAAATGTGCGATTGCAATTACACATGTGTAAGTGTCTGCACTTGAATTAACGTTTGTACAATTTACTCTGTATAACATGTCAAGAATATGTCGTGTATGTTGTGCTTGTTGATGTGAAAATATGTATTCACATTTGCTTATGAATTTAGAAATTTGTGTGTATGTGTCCAGAACCAAATATTGTAAGCGCTTACAGCTGAAGACCTTTACCTTAATTTATTCTGTAGTGAAGGTCTCAGCCTCAGTGATTATTGGAACTCTTTCTTCCTTTTCAAGGTACTAGGTAGCTTGAAGAGGTCTCTCAGATTTAGCATCAAAGTCTACACTTTCTGTAGGAGTCTCAAAAATCAGTAAGAGCTCATGATTACATAATAGTGGGAAATGCTATACTTACCAATGCAATCTTACTAATGATGGTTAGAAAAACAGGTCTACAGTCCCCTAATAAGGTTTATATTTTTTGTTGTGATAGAGGAAAGTATTATAACATTTCATCTGAAAAATGAAGCTCCCTAGTTTTTCCTAGGTATAAAAGGAATATAGCATTGTAGTTTGTGTTACAATTTGATTACCAGTGGCTACACCCAAAGGAGTAAGGACAGATTTGGGTATGTTTAACCATGATATCTCACTAGTCTTAGCAAAGAAGTTGAATAGAGCATACAACAATAATGAAAGGTTTGAAAATCCAGGGAGTAGTATTAGTGCATGATTTTGGAGTCCTTCAGGGAATGGAGTCAGTGAAACTTCTCACAGACTTTCTGTATAGTCAAGGGGGAAAAGAAAATTGAAGTACGAAGGCAGATGAAAGCTTGGAAAATTCCTAAAATCTGTTCCTTGTGTTTCCGGATGGATGACATTATCCTAAATTAAACTAAGGTATATGGGAGGACAAATGTGTGGGATGTAGGGAGAAACATAAAAAGAAGCCAGTTTTAGAAATTAAATTTGAGATGCCTGTTGAGGAGAGGTCAAAGCTAAAGAAAGCGTGTGTTTTCTCCATATGCGTATGTAGCGAGGGTTCCCTATGCCAATGCCTTTGCAAGCCATAGTGTCATACAAAAGCTTTCCTTTCTCATTAATTTATTGCCATCAAATTAATTTATTGCTTAAATATATCATTTGAAACTCCACTAATTCATTCCATATTTCCAAGCATACCACAACCAGAGAATGCTATAGCTTAAAACTGGTTCCAGACTTATGAATAAAATTCATGTGTCTCTACTACCAAAGAAAATAGGAAAAGTGCCAGCTACATGCCTCAACGTGTTTCAGTTTCAATTACCTGAATTATTGAGGCAGAAACAACCTTTGTGCTTGATTTAACCTTGTGATTGTCTTAGTCTGGCTTGGGGCACATTTCCATGGTCTACTATTATTAGAAAGGAAAATTTATGTCCCTTTCTTTGGTATTTCCCCCCAAATAAAAGTATTGGAAACGTCTTTATTGAGAGGGAAGTTTGCTGATCCTAGGGGCAAAGTGTTTGCCAGTATTTACTTGATAGATCTGTTACTTCTTTTTATTAACCGCAAACCCCATGACTCTGTCGTGGCACTATATGTTTTGAGCATCACCCATCACCTGACTGAATATATCCAAACTAGCAAATAGAGTGTAAATGTCAGCTAATTTTCTAGTCAACAACAGCACCTACAGTGAAATTCATCCTATGTCAATGAGACATTTTTAAGACATCCAACCCAACTTTGGTTTCTGACAGAGCAACCCCCCAAATGTAAGGGTTTACACTGAATGTATTTTAACAGTACAACCTCACTAATACTCCACCCATAATAACTACTTAGTAGTTTATTTAAGCATTTCTGTATAATCAAGACTGATAAATATGATGCATAAGTTCTGTTTTCAGAACTTCTATGAATGAAGAAGACACATGGATATTTTGCCATTCCTTTTCTTTTACACAAGTCAATGAAAGTATATGTCAACTTTCATTAGTTTAATTTCAGTTTCCCTTGTGAATCTAAAAATGCAAAGAATCAAATAAGTATAAACTTGAATGTTTTAAAAGTAAGAAACGTCAAAAATAAGGTATGTAAGTATGCTCTCACCATTTATTTTAGTTTGAAACTTGTTTATATTTTATGGATTTACTCTATTGGCATTTATATTTTATTGCTTGTTAGGTAATGTAGTAGGCGTCGTATACTCAGTAGTCATAAGTTATATTTGTTCTTGGAGATGCATATACAGATAAAAGAACACAGATGTAATCCAGGGTAACAGCTTCAAGTGGGGCCTGTAGAGGAGGAGATGTAAAAAGATTCTAAGGGTCAGGTACACTAACTAAATATGTGAGATAGTGCCAGGTACCCTAAGTACATAATGCAGCTAAAGAAATCCTACTTGAGAATTATTAACATGGCATGTTTGAAGAGCAGGGGTGGATAAGGGGCAAGATGAGTAACCATATGCCGGATCTCAAGAGCTCTGCAGTCAGTTAAAATTTCATTGAACTAAAAGTAGATTGTTTTGGTATGTGCAGTGGTGGTGGGGGCATCATAGGAGAAGTTGAAGAAGAATAAAGAAGGAGGTGATAATAATATAATTGCATCAAAATATCAAAGAATAAAAAAATAAAAATTAAGGACAATGAAGAGCAAATGGATAAATTTAAAAGCTGCTATAAACAGGCCAGATGTTATATTTTAGAATGATGTCTGAGAGTTTTTCAAGCGTGAATGCTATGCAACTTAATCAAGCAGGAAAGATCAAAGAACATGAGCGTGAGCCAAGAAGAGAGATAGACAATACAGTTGAATAGGCTTCATTACATAAATTTTCAAGTTATTAAACTGGGAACACCTTGCAGTTTATGTGTGAAAATCTTGAAGAACTCTCAAAGGTTTACAAGAAAGTATGGTTAGATGCAGATGTTGTTACCTGACTACAAAGAATTGGTTTGGGTTAAAGATGATGATTTCAGTTATGAATGTATAACAGGCCAATAGCTATAGATAGCCTTTTTGAGGACTGCCAGCCCCCAAATAATGACATGAAGACTTATTAATTATGGAAGCTTGGTTGTGAGCTTAGGCTTATTCTCACCTAGCTCTTATAGCTTAACCTGTTCCCATTACTCTACATTCTGCCATGTGACTCTTTACCTGTCCTCCATTCTGTACATCCAACGCCCACCATCTCACTGGCATCTCCTGAAGGGCCAGATTCTGACCTGGAGTTCCTCTCTCTTCCCAGAAGTCCTGCCTCTTCTCTACTGCCTAGCTGATTGCCACTCATCCCCAAATATCTCACAACAGATAGCTAAGCAAGTAGAAGGTTATATATCTATATCTATATATTTTGGAAAGACAGGAGATAGTGATTTGAATATAATAAGTATAAAGTATTTTAAAATGTAGGTAGAAATTAGCCCATTCATATAAGTGAAATAGTCTAGCTCATAGTTTATGACTGCTAGTAAACAGGCCTCAAAACTATAGTAAATCAATAAATCACAGGAAATTATAATTTCCTGACCTGGGTGATAAAAGTCTTATTCATAAAACTTGTGTCTTTGACTATTAGACAGCAATGATTTCTTTAATTCAGACTGTGGCAGTTGGAATGAGAAATCATTCCCAGAGGATCATGTATTTGAACACTTGGTCTCCATGTGTTTGGGGGAGGAAATCTGTCATTGTGCTTCTCCACACTTCCTGTTCTCTCTGCTTCCTGTGTGTGAATGGTAACAGGGTAGGCAGGTGGGTCATCCAGCTTCTGTTGCTGTCTCTATGTTATACCTTCCTCACCATGGCTGACTCCTTTGCCCCTGGAATCATAAGTCAAGTAAAACCTTTCCATTTACATTGCTTTCGGTTATAATATTTCATCATGGCAGCAGGAAAGAACATAATGTAAATATCTTGTATTTTGAAACATAGGCATTTGAAATATTTTTTAAAAAATCAAAATAAAAACTGACTTAAATCATGTGATACTTCTACACATCTCAATTTGTTAAACTATATGAAATCAATATATTAAGTCACAAATATTGACACCAACACAATTGGACTATGACCACAACACATGAACAATCATGTCTCAGTGCTCAGAAGCTGACTCCCTTCTCACTTATAAACACCCAGCAGCTCATGTAAAGAAAAGCTTTCTCAGTCATGAATTTTTCAGTGGTCTAACTCAGAAACAAAAGGAAAATTGGGTTTTCTGTAGAACAAAATAATCTACAATTCTAAGGTGGCAACATGATGTGGGAAGATTTTTTCTTTTATGTGTAAAACATGCTTTAAGTAACTATTAAATCTGATAAAATATGTCTAAGGACAGTGTTTTACCTAATTTCATATAAATTTTAATTATGTCCATAGATATTAGTAACTTCTCCATGGAATTAATATTATTAAAAGTATATGAGGAAGAATGTCACAAAAATATGTCGTCTGGAATCTTGAGTTTTAACATTTTTATTTTTTTATTATTATTATTATTTTTGGTTTTTTGAGACAGGGTTTCTCTGCAGCTTTGGAGTCAGTCCTGGAACTAGCTCTTGTAGACCAGGCTGGTCTCGAACTCACAGAGATCC
>JAQHUG010000155.1:4388207-4488526 GCA_028555095.1 Dicrostonyx torquatus
GATGCTTCCAACCAAACTTCCCAGACTCCTTGCACATAGGGGTGCCAGGGGGCTAGGGAGATGCTTCCAACCAAACAATTACTAAAAGGTATTTTTTAAAAAGAACTTCGAAAATAGTAGATTTTTTAAACTAAAAATCTATTCTCATGATTTCTTAAACATAGGATAATTTCAGGGGGACAGGGCACCAGTGAATGACAGAGTGGAAAACTACTAAATGAATATTTAAGATTATGATGAATTCTATCATTCAAGACTGGAATTTTTCATGAGTTTCCTGACACAAAATGTAGTTAAAAGTTGTGCATCCCTGTTTAAAAGGTTTCTTGGGATTTTTAACAGATGCGTCTCTGATTATTTATAAAAATAAATCACCTTTTAAATTAAATTACTCACGTAATTTTGCAGTTCGAAATTTGATGAGCTATATTCATATGTGCATATAAATATATATGTATATGGTTGTCATTTTGGTAAAATATTAGAAAATAAATGCTTCTGATATCATAGACTTAAAATAAGGAGTCTGTCAGCACAACAACTGGCTGACCATTACCTAAAATTATCCTTGAAAATGTACATAAAAGCAATGCTATATGAACTTAACAGGTTATACTCAATATATGCAAATATATAAATACATATATGTACATAATAACAATTAATGCAAAAAGAACTCATGAGTTTGGAAAGTGATTGGGGGCCTATGGGAGAATTTGGAGGGAGGAAAGTAAAGGGGAAAATTTAATTACATTGCAATCTCAAAAGAAACAAAATTAATTCAAATAAATAAATAAGAAAACTATATAAAATAAGGAGTCTTTGAAGAAAGAAATGGAAACAGTTTAAGAGTATTTTTATAACCAGTTGCATCAGAAAAGTAAAAGTTTTCTTTGCAAGTAGTTGACCACTTCTCTTATAAGCAAGTAGATATCTCTGTGTGTATGTGTGTGTGTGTGTATGCGTGCATGCATTCATTCATATATATTCATATATATGTAGATATATATATGTATGTATATATATGTATGTAGATATTATATTCATTCTGGTCATATTACCATGAGAAATTTGTGAAGCATTCAAAATTTTTAAACTAAAATTGAAAACCCTCTTTGATGCTCAAAGTTTACATAATCACAATTATTTTAATTTAAAAAAGATTACTTCTTACATAGCCTACTATCTTGAGTAATAAGACTAGAGGGTGCAAAACCACACTGGGCTTAATTCTTCCTTCCAAAGATGATTTTTTAAAATTTATGTTAGCTCATATTTTTGTTATTATTTGTTGTTGTGGGGGTTGAGTGGGGATGCATTTGATATCATTTTTTCCTCAAAATCTCCTTGATCGATCTTTCACTACTGAGTCTAATTCTAACAAAATGGTGTCCCACCGTGAAATTCTGACCACAGTACACAGAGAATATCAATCATTCCTACTTCTCCACTGTTTCAGGTCACAGTGCTCTGCATAGACACCATCCTATTTTCCATACTCATGTCTGCTTCCCAGGTCTCAATATGCCTACACTTGTAATCAAGGTGGCATTATCTTTGAGTATTCCTCTTCCCATGACTTCTGTTTCGGCAACAGAATTCCTGCGCTTGGATTCATAAATTATATGGTAAATATATGAAATCCCTGCCTATCTAATATAACATTTAAGGTTTTTTGTTGGTTTGTTTATTTTCTCAGCTGGGTGTTGTATCTGATGACTCTGTGTAATAACATTTCGAAGACTTTTGAATGTGTGTCCTAGTGCCAGAAGATTCAATTAAAAAACGTTTAAATTAACTTCAGTTCTACATACCTCGACATTCCCAGAATGTTTATGAGAGTTCAGTTCTGTCATATATACGTACATATAAAAAGATGCATAAGTATTGAACCAATTATTATTACTGAAGCTAAACTGAGAATTTTATTTTGAATAACATGTATACATTTGAGTTGAACTGAAAAGTTGTGTTATCATGTAAAATGTGCTCAAATAGTAATAATTATATCCATTTTTGTAAGATTCCTGAGATGTTGTTTCATGTTTTTACAGTCTGCTTCTCATCTGTCACATGTGTTTATTCCCAAAGAAACATTTATGAACAAAATAAGCAATACATTTATACTATTTACAGGTAAATAGTTGATGGATAAACTGATTCTTTCAGTTCTGTTAGCATCATTTTTAAAGAACTATAGACTTCAAACTTGAATAAATTAATATTGCTCCATCTGTTAATATAATTTCCCTTATATCAATATATATGTATTTACATATCTTCAGTGTTCATTTTATATCCATTTGTATGTATGTATTGCTTAGCAGAATGTTTACCTTTTCTAATTAGTAAACTGTTCCAAACTTTCTTTTAATAGCCATTTGGAAAGGACATAATTATAAATTGTTGTTTTCAAAAGAACAGTTAGGAACTATAGATTGCTTTCATAGTACATTTGTGCTTTTACATTTTTTAGATATTTGTGAATTCATACTAATGAACAGAACAGATGTATCACTATTAGATTAGGAGCGTTTAAAGTCAAAACTAGAAGGGAAAAGATTCTCAGACTACATGCTGAATTATACAAAGGTAACTATTGATTAATGTCTGTTGGAAGGAATAACTGTTTTATATTACTGCACTTAATTTTATCTAAAATAAATGGAGTGCATTCCTGCCAAGAAATGATTTTGGCATTTTGGATAGGCACTTAATTTCCTGTCTTCAAATACCTCAGTAACACAAGGTTCAGTTCCAACAGTCTTTATTTAGACCACACAAATGGTGCAGAGTTTAACACTTGCTTTAACAAAATAAAGACATACCACATGCATGTTCGATTTACTACATATTGACCAGACTCATTAAGTCTTAAGGATCAAAGACTCCTCTTTTAAGGGGGATAAAGAAAATAAAATCCTTCTACCCTAGAAAATAGGAGAAAAGAACCCAAAATTAAACCCTGGTCTTACAAGTCGCCTTGTTGCAGTTCCAACCTCATTTATTTTGCTGTAATATACACTTAAAGAAAACCTAAATTTTCCAAACTTAAGGACTGCCTGTGGCAGAGTCTGCCTTCTTCGTGGCAGTGTTTCTGTCTTACGCCAGTATATCTCCTGCTTTTCTCCTTCCTTTGATCTTTCTCTTTTAAATCCTTATATTTAATGGTCTCTTGTCTTTCTCCTCCCTTTTCCATCCCCCACCCTTCATGTAAGTTTCTGAATCTCATGGCTCCATCTTCTAGTACTCTGGCATGCCCAACTGTTAGAAATAAACACACTAAGAGAGCGCTTTCTCAGAACCGTATGTCACCTCTATTATTTTCAAATTTATTGACATTATGGTTGACAGAAGAGTAAATCTTCTCACAATGTGAATTCTATTTCCAGTAACTCCTAGCAGAGATCAAGAGAGATGTTTATATCCTTACCTTTAATACATATTAGTTCCTATAATGCTTCCCAACTGATGTGTCAGTGTCCTTCTCTAATAATTATAGACTCCAAGTACTTTTAGTCGTATGAATTGCTCTTGTTTATGTTTTTAAAACATGTACTATGTAAAGGGCATGGTCTTGAATCATGGAATATAGAAAAGTCTGAGGGCTTAAATACAATAGAAATTCATCTCGCCAGGTGGCACCAAACCACAGTACTTGAGGACACAAAATGTTTTCCATCAATGTCTTAAATTTAGCTTTGTATTTGGTAGCTAAAAAGAAAATAAAATGTCATTTTCCAAAAATATTTTTAATTTTTTGTTGATGGTGCTACATTTTGCCACCTAACATATATGCTTTAATCGAAAAAATATATTGAGCGATAGATGGTGTCAGCAGTACAAGAAAGGAACAGTATTTCATTTTTTCAGGATGAAAGGGCATTTTAAACACACTCTGTGGCAGCAAAACTGGCACTAATCTTTTTCTCAGGTTCACATTTTCTGCTTTGACACTGGTTAATGGCACCTGAATTTCTAAGAAACACTAAACATTGCCCTGCTTTATTTCAGACAAGTAGGAGAGAGAATTCATAAAATTGCCTTTGTGAATGTAATTGTGTATGGTATAAAACTATAATACTATGTAAAATACTATATATAGTATATATATACATATATATTAGTACTATATAATACTATATAAAATAACAGGTTCATTACTAAGCCAGTGGTTTGAGATTTTGGCACCTGCATATTGGTTTACATGGAGCATGACTGGAGTGCTGTCCTCACTATGCTACATGGGAACTTCCATTCAAAGGCTATTGAGCTACCAAACGTAGGGATAAAACAGCATGGAGGGTCCACATTCTTAATTGTTCAGGATTTTCTTCATACATATGAAGCAGAAACTTATATATCCATCCTCTCTTTAATATTAAAATAAACATGAAAATTAGTTTAGAAACTTAAGAATGGTTAAAATGTAACAGAGTAATCTGCAGAGAAAGAGGGTGTATTTTTGTATTGATGGGTTTATTCTTGATTTCCTTTTTGTATTTTGAGCTTTTCCTGTGCAACAGTCTTTCAGAAGATAAACAAGAACTCTGAAGCCCACGAGCAGTAGATGATTTCCTTTTCTGTTGTTTCTGCAAGTGCCTCGTTCAATTTTTAAGTGAGAAAAAGAGATATGCAGGAATAATCTTCCAATTCTGAAATGCATACTCAGGAAATAAATTGGTTATGACAGCTGTCCTCTATGCTAATATTACACACCTCTGGTAAACACACCCTACCGGCTTTCCCAGAACTTCTACGACTTTGTCCTCTCCATGGTTTTTCATACAAGCACCCATTCCTGCATGTGGTGGAACATCATTAGCTGCATATCTTTCCAAAAATTATAGCATCCCTATAAACAAAGAAAAATATTGATGTTTACATTATTAACTATTATCAATGTTGCTATCATTGAGCATATTAATAATACTGGTATTCACTGGGTCTCATTCTTCAAAGAAAATATATGTATAAAAACTTGTTTTTGTTGACAGGATTAGGCTCTCGAGCAAGACAGGACAGAGTGTGAAGCCATGAAAATGCGCAGTGAGGTCTAAGGGAACGGAAAACTCATCCGGGATGAGGTCTTCTGTGTGCCTTTGCCGCTGTTTTGTTGTGTGGGATAATTCATAAGTCACTTCTATGTTCTCAAAGTAGTATTAACACAATAGAACAAAATAGTTTTCAAATTTCAATTCTTTAAAAGTCTATAAAAGTTATACAACACTTCCAATAAAATCCCCTTCCTAGGATTGAGAAATTTTGCATTTGAATAAATACACAAGAGGAAAAAAATCAATCAAATATTATCCAAAGAGAGAGAGTAGTTCAACGTATTCACTACCCATTAGTGGGGCATCACAGAAGCTGATCGTCTCTGAGGTGTGTGCCGTTGTTAGTGATCACACAGCCAGTAAATATTTAACGTCTAGTTTATGTGGGTTTTTAAAGATGAAAATATTTGTGTTGTCATCAGCAACCCAAAGATAATGGTTTAATAGACAGTTGTGAAACATGAAGCTCTCCACGGGTTCCCTTGTGTCCAATGCAATTGAGCTGAGTTTCTAAGAAAATAGCATAAGCTGTAAATGCAGTGTGATTTGTAGGGCTAGTTTCTACATTTAAACATATTTTGTGAGAATTTCTATCATAGAAATAATTTAGTTTCATTACGTGTAAAGGATAAGTGTACACTTTGACAATACAGATGTTAAATATTTGCATATCTTCTCGTTGCTCTTAAACAAAATAGCACAGTATGGACAGAAAGTTAACAATGTTACCTTACATTGTATCATTTCAAGCATGTTTTCTTTCTAGGCAAGTTTTTAATTGTATTTTAGCAACTATTTCTGTGCTGGAAAAATGTGCAGGAAAGTGTTATAGATTCAGTTATAGGGATGACCACGGTGCTCTAAATGTTTATTGCTTGTGGAAATGCACTACAATCGACCAACAACTTCTGCACATATTGCTGTATTGTAGGCTTGTTTTGTAGTAGTGGAAGTTGCTGACGTCATTAGCACAGTACCTTATATTAACTGCTTTTCTATAGAAATGGAAATATGTCCAAAACATATGAAAGAGTATTGAATAATAAAAAGAAAACATTAATAGGAAGTGTCATTGGGAACTGACAGAGATAGGTCATTATACTGTAATGAACACATGGGCATGTACTCACTCGGATTGTGTGAAGCTTTGTAGGAGAAACAAGGGTAAAGTGGAGAGGGTTTCGTGTGAGGAAACTAGCATAAATGAGACTGTGTACTTCCGATGGGTATGGAATTTAAGCATACAGTAGGAAGGTGACTGAACAGTTTCCTTGATGGTGCTGAAGGGAATGTTAACATAGAAATACTGGGAACCGTTTTGTATGACTTAAACATCTGCCTTGAAAAGATTTGTGTGTGGGGTCTGAAGTAGGGATCAAAGAGTGACTTTTAAGCAAGGTTATTATATTATGAAACCAGCATCGAAAATGAATTTGTCTAAAAGTAGTGTGCAATTTATAGATGACTGTTTGGAGATGGAAATAAAGTCTACAGGCACCCTGAAGCCAGGAAGAAACATGGGAAATCATTCCCGGTAATGCAGGTGTGAAGCAGGAGATAAGCTCTTAGTGTAAGTAAACAGCAATTAGAGGGTAACAGAGAGTCTACCTGAGGCACTGAATTTTCATGAACATTCCATATCTAGACTTTAATCTTATAACTACCCCATATGTTTAGTCTCATGATTGTTGGTTTAGTGAAGAACTAAACCAACCTCTAATGTGATAATGTAATTCTTATCTCTCAGTTAAAGGCATTATTACAAAAACAACAACAGTAAGGTTCTGCCTATTTAAAGATAGCAGTACATGATAACATGAATTCATTCAGAGCATGCTGGGAGTTGTTACCCAGCAGTGGCAACAGAATTCACTGAAGCAGGCACATGTTCTCAGTCATCTCAACTATGAAGAATAGCTGGTACTTTTGACATAGCTGATCATGATTAGTGACCCATTTAATGACTCAAGACTGAAAGCAGTGAGCACATCAAACAGAGGTAGATGGCACGTAATGGATGCCACCCTTTAACAGTGCCCTAGTGGTGTTATTAATACAATCTACCAAATATTGAATTAACGTACTGTGTGCAGCACTGAAAATAAGCTAACGGCTAGGAAGATAGCCAAATTCAAACAAAGGGGAATGTATTTTTAAGCTCAGTGTCAAAGGCTGCTTCTGACTTTTAAACTTCTTGTATGTTTTTCAAATAGAATCTCCTAATTAAATAAGTAGTAAGTTTGGTATCTTCATGAAGTTGATGTCTATGTGAAATTCATGACTGGTAAAAATACATTTTGTACATTTAAAGTTTTAACCCCTAGAATGCATATCAGTAAGAATGCATTCATTACTGTATAGAAGTCATACAATCTACATGTCATGATCACAATATGAGAATTCTTTTCCATAAAGGGGTAATTTTAGTCTCATTGGTAGTACAAAGCTCAGCTTGCAAGTACCATGTAAACATGGAAAATGGTGTTCTTCTATTTTTGAATTCTTTGTATAATGAGATTAGTCAAAGAGCCTTAAGCATTACAATTTTTTTATATAATTTGACTAAGAAATTCAATACAGGACTCTTTTATGTAACAAGATCACCTAAGTTGCATCATATATGTCCAGGCCAATTCCCCCTATCCTGTTATTCTAACACCTATTTTGCCTTTATCAATAAATTGTCATGTAAATAATCAAACAAGCAATCCGAGAGGCTTGCTTTTAGTAAGGTTTTTCTCTTTGAACATCTAAAAATATGTCTATGGCTTCTGCTTGTCCACTGTTCTGCTTCACTCAGGTGTCACTCTCTGGGAGGAGTCTGTTTACCAAAAGGATATTTATGGGCTATGGTGCTATAGTCAAATTGCCTCAAAGTTGTCAGTCAAAGAAGAGTACCTGAGTTGCAGGTAAAATGTGTGAATCACACTTAATGGAGCAATTGGGACACTTTGAACCTCTCATTTAAATCTTCCACTTTAGAGAAAATCTAGGGTTTCAGACTTATAACTCTCTAGGAATTTTCTCTGGGCAACATAGCACTTTAATTTTTTGAAAGGGTAGATAAAACTTGTTTTTCTGGATTACACTTGCCTAAAGAGACACTGTGTTAGACTTTTTCTATGATCAGAAAAGTGGCTTAACCATCCTTGGTTGTAAAAGACCTAACAAACCTTGAGGGAAATTTTTAAACCATACAGAGAGTTCATTGTTGCGAACCAATTTATCTATCCTATTCCAGTAAATACAATGATAGTAAAAACATAATAATCACTGTGGATATTGCCTGCCTAAAGAAAAAAGAAAGGCTTCTTTGTTTATGATAATGAAGAGAAAGTTGTAGACGTGAGATGAGGACATCAGCATGAAAGAGATGAAGTGGTGCCAGGAATCTGGGGGTAAAGGGAGGGGAGGAGAGTAGCACAGGAGACTAAACACAGACAACCACAAGTCATGCAGGAAAAAACTACAATACGGAAGTTGTGTGATAATTTCAATGACTTCTTAACATACATGCTTTCAAGAAAAGAATAAAGCATACTAAACATATTAGATAAAAATATAAAAACCAAGACTATACCAGTTAGCTTGTATTATACTAAAAGGAAAAAGAATGAATTGTTGACCCCATCACTGAGCATACCACACAAACCAATTTTAAACAGATCTATGAGATAAGCCAAGTTATCAAGGTGATTAACTATGTTTGAATGAATGTACAATAAACTGGGATAGAATCAACCAGGGAAATAAAATTCTACCCTAAATATAAGTATAAAGTTTTTGTTCTTTGAAGCCCCATGCAATAATTTATCTAGTTAAGAAAAATTGGTGAATTAAAATGTCTGTGTGAGAAAATAAGCTTAATTTTTAAGATTAAAACTTTTGTTTTATTATTTCATTTTTGTTAAAAATGGTGGAAAAATATTTTTTGTAGGTTTTGGGTACTTGTGCACACTTGTTATTCTAGGACTTGAGAGGCAAAGACAAGAATATTAGGTGTTCAAAGCTATTCCTAGCTACCTAGAGAATTTAAGGTCAGTCTGAATGCATGAAATTTTGCCTTAAAAAATTTATATGTTATGCTCAAAATATTTTAAATAACTTAAATTGTATTATATTCAGAGAACAAAGCATGAATAAAATAAATGTTGAGTCTATAAGACACATCTTTGCTCTTCTTAACTATGCACTTCAGAGCCCAGGACTATGCAGAGTCTAAATGTCATGAACAACCACCTAATATTTTGGGATTTGGTTTATTTATTTAATTTAAACTATCCGCATATATAGATACATTCCTCAGAACACTATCTATAGTCATTTAGTCACTTTGTGGGGAAAATATTTTTACTCTATCCTTTAGGCGTTCTGTTACTTTTAAAGTACATGTGCACACACTGAACAAGACACAGATAAATACATATAAATAAATAGACAAATAGACAACTGACTAACTAACTAACTAAATCTTAAAGAAAGAAGCGAGATATTTCGCAGCAAGGGAAGTTTTTCCCATCAGCCTACTGTATGGTACATGCATGGCTGATGTCTACCCCAAAGACCTTCAGGGAGAGATTAAAGAACTTATTTGAAAACAAGAGACACTTATAATAAAAACAGTGACAATCAATCACAAACATCTTAATAGAATCATATAATAGCAGACACATTGGAAATTTTATTAACACCATTGGACATTTGGCACGTATTTCTGTGGGACCAGAGGGTAGTCGTGAAGAGGAGGATTCCCACTGATAAAATATTTTTATTCTGTATTAGTTTTTCATTTGGCTGCAGTCGCCACAATGAAAATCACACTGCTATTTTGTTTCTTAAGGACAAAGAATACTTTTACTTCTACGACTAAACTTAATACATCTCACCCACATTTACTCTAATGTATTTCAGTGCAATTTGTCAACCTATACTGTAATTCTTCTTGACGTGAAATCAGCATGATAATTGTGCATCTGTGGCTAATTAGCTCAGTTGGTTGAATCATGAAGCTAATGAGGCCATATTCTGGGTCCGATCTTTGTGTGGGCCAATGAGTTTTACTCTCTTCCTGGGTCACAGACTACAGTTCAAACCCAGGCCAACTATCACATAGTCAAGTGCCACTGACCGTAAGGAAGGTAGGCCAAGAGAAAAGCAATTCAGCAGCAAGTCTGAAATAGATCGTCATCTCTACAGTGTGCCTGTTAATGCAGTCTGTAATGCCCATGTATGCGGTGAGGCATTAGTTATGCTCTCCTTATATTGCAAAAGGACACACAGGGAACCTTCTGTGGCCTCAAGTGTCAGATTAAGGACAATAGTGAGAGTTATCTAAGGGAAGCAAGGAAAATAGCTCATTCTAAACCACAAACTGAATTGTTCTTAAATTGCAATGGGGAAAAGTCCTACAGTTCCCATGTGTTGATTTCTCTTCAATAAGTTGGAAGAGTCTTACATACATTTGTTAAGGGACACCCTTGAAGTTGTGTTTGACAACGAAATAAGATGAAGGAAAGGAAGGGGAAGGCAAGGGAGGAACCAAAATGTCTCTTTTATAATAGATAAAGTCCGGTTCAGAAATTTAGTTTAAACATGTCTTAATAGTAACCACAGAATTAGACAAATGTGTTAACCCTTTCTGACAGGAAAACCATGGTTATGTCCATGTCACCAGCTTAAATTTAGCACCTAGATTCTTTTTGTAGGAAGGTAATGCCTGCAGTGTGTGTGGGGCTTACTCTTGCATGAAAATGTTTGGCTATTACAAGCATATCTGATTATATTCTAAGATAGAAGGCCATGAAATAAGAAAGGCCTGGATGGCATGAGATAGAAGAAAGCAATTCCCTTCTCCCCTGTTTCATTTGTACTTTCAAATTTTTGAGCTGTGATCAAATTTAAATAGCATATTTTGTAGTGGATAGATAGTAGTAAATAGTTTCTATTTGCTTTAAGGGTTAGTTTTCAAAGCCATTGTGGTTCATAGGCATCATACCTAGATAGGACTGTTGGTCACTTCTCACCTTTGAAAGCTTGAGTGTCACCTTTTGCAACCATGGCAGCTAGTCCTCAGGGAGGATGCTTCCAGGTGACATACAGCTCAGGGGCCTCTGAGCCTTGTGTCTGCATCATAATATCTTCAGCAATGAAGACTTTCCTCCTATCTCAGGACACAGATCTCTGGTGTAATTCTTTAAAATATAGCCCTCATTCCAAACAATAAAGAAAGAATTTATCTCCGCTGATGTTCTGATGCATTATAAAATGTAATATGTAATACAAAGCCATATTATACTCTTTGCAAACACAAAACCAGTATAAATTGCTGTTTTGTATTTTATACGGTGAGATCTGTATGAGTCCCTGAATATATTTGGACTGCAGGAACTGTACTGTTAGTATGAATAACTTGTGATATATTAATAAATTTCATAAAATGAGTTCATTTTTCTCAACGGTCAGAATTATATTTACTCAGTGAGGATTCAGGTTAAAGTTTGGCATAAAAATGTCATTGATTTAAGCTTACATGTGACCTTGAGAACTTAAAAATGAAAATTCCTTTTAGAGGTAAGAACACCTCAACTTACACAAATTTGAAAAATACCTTTTCCTGTTCTGTATTTTCAACACACTGGGGCTGTCACAGTGGGTATCAGCAGGGACCCTTCCTAACTTGCTGGAGTTTTCCTTGTATTGTAATAGGAGAAGGTAGCTTTTCTTCCTATTCTGAAATCTCTCAAAGACACTCTTCCATATAAAAATGTAGAAACATTGGTCAATGTAAAACCTCAAGTCTTCACTGGCATCCCTAAATCCTGTAATTACTTCAAGGATAGGAGGATTGTGGTTTTGGAAATGTGCATTTATAAACATATTTTTAGAGCCAGGAGAATACTGTATTTATGGAAAAGGGTATTTAAAATATTACTTCTCTGATCCTTCCTATAGCATTTTAAGTTTCTATCCCAATTTCTCACTTTTTCTTACCCAATCCATCTGCTATGTATGAATACATACAACCGAATTTTCAGTTGTTAAAAAGAGACTAAAGGAATTATATTAATTACATAATTTAAACTCTAAAACTCTCCTATTATCTTAATGCGTTTCATTTTTTCTAAATGTAAAGTTTCATGATAACTGTCAAGTGCATGCGCACACTTATATAAACCCCATACGTTTTCAATCATCCTGAATTAATATAGATTAAAACAGAGAGCATGTTATTTCCCCAGAAAAGAGGAAGATCCTGATAATTACTCCACAGTCACATTTTTTTCTACAAAATAGTAAGTTGTAATTACTATTTAACTAAATGGCAGGACAGTCTTATAGGCTAATTATATGTTTTCCTTTGGCTTTTCTTGGTTTCTAATCATATATAATCCAGAACTTTTTCAAAAAGAAATACCACACACCAGTAAATATTTAAAGTAAACAAAAACTTGTGTAAGCAAATTTAAAGATCTGGTTTTAGACAAATCTTTAAGAATCATTATGACACTTGTAATTTAGAAGAATAAAATGTTTCTCTGTTTATGTACACAGATAAAATTTTGTCTTAATGGAGATTGTAATTTAGAAGAATAAAATGTTGCTCTGTTTATGTACAGAGATAAAATTTTGTCTTAATGGAGATCACATTTAGATCTTTACCCCAAATTTCTATTTCAAGTAGATAAATAGTGGAGTTTGGCTTAAGTCTAAGATTCACAACCATCCAATTTCATAAGTACACTTTAATCATGCATGTGATTCCTTTAACCTTTGCAGATTCAACTCGGTATATAGAGAAGTTATCACCAAAAGAAATTCAGTTATGTTTGAAAAAATACATAAGTTAATAATGGAAACCCATTATTGCAATCAAAAATATTTAAACAAAAATATTTTTATTAGGCCTTTATTGAAGAACATAGTCACAAAATATTTTTAGAATGTATTATTTTAGAAATAGTAATTTGTCTTAAAATGTTATTTCGTGATGATCAAGTAGTCATCATAAAAACAGAACAATATACATTCTGGTGCTTTTGTAGTTTTTGCTCTTCTTCCCAAAGTGAGTAGCACAATTAAGATTTTACCAAATTCAAGATCGTTTAATTTTATTTATTCTCATTGATTTTTAATTGTTTACCACCAAGCCTAATGTTTTAAACTAGACTAAATAGACTTGTAGTGATTGCATGGGAAAAATAATCTTATATTTTTTTTCTCCTCCTACCTGTGCTCCCTATGGTTCAAAAGTCCAGAGATGAAAATAGGACCAGAGAGTGGAAGTGAGGAGATGGGAGACAGGAAGCAAAAATGCAACCATTAAAGTTTCCCAAGTTAAAAATAGATATATATCCTGCTTCTTAAGAAAAAAATAGCCTTTGGATATGAACCAGCTATGGTCATATTAACCTATGATCTATCAATGATGTATGCCTCTCCGTCTTCATTCTGATCTTTGATATATTGATCTATATAAGAAAACATGTGCATATGTTCTGCTTCATTTTTAAGATGTTAAATAGCATAGTCTATGTGAAATCACATTGTTTCATATAAACAGACAATAATGGTAGCATCTTTGACCTTTATTAAAAACCTTACTGAAAATTTTTATTTTACATAGCTTTTCATTAATTAACCTATTCAATTGGGCATCAAAGTCTGAACCTATGAAAATGATGTTAAATTCCACACTATTTAAAAGGTACTTTGTGGAAGACATTTTCACCCTTTTTTGGGCAGATCTGACCATTTTATTATTTAAAAGCCCAGTAAGGTCATTGCTGTTTTTATTTCTGTTTGGGAAGAGCATAAAAGGGTTTGTTTTAGCTTGTGGTTCCAGAGGGCTCCATCATGGCAGGCAGGCATACAGGCTGTCATGAAGAGCATCAAACTGTTTGATCACATTTTTATGTCCATCAGAGCAAGCAGAAAGAGAGAAGCCATCGGTGAGGTGTTCAACCCTCAGCCCATGTCATTTGTGACTCAATTGCTCAAGAGAAACTCTTCCCTGCAAAAACCTTTTATAACTTCTCTCCATAGAGCCACTAAATATTCAAAACCATGAGCCTATGAGTTTTTCATCTGAACCACAATGGGTTTTCTGGTCTACCTGCAACCTTAACTGACCAATCTTCTCGATAGGATCCAGTCATACTGTGTTCTAAGCATATAAAATTTGTTCCAATAATGATGTAAGGCATTCCAGAGTGTTCGTTAATTGTGAAGACTTTCTTCTGTAGTAGCAATATTAGGGCTTTCTTTCTGTCTGTTTGCTTTTTTTGTTGTTGTTGTTTCTTGTAATTTTTGGATTAAGTTGGAATATATTTCCCTTAGTACTACCAAGCATGAGTATCTGGAATGATAAAAAAGAAGGCTACTTTCACACTATTTCATTCTTTTCAAGGGAATTTTCATAATAATTTGACAAAAGATAATGAAGACATTGAGAGTGGTCAACTGCTAAGATTAATTTTGAAATATCATAATTATGAAGATTATTAGTATTTATAAATATTTGTTACAGTATATTTGGAAAGATGAATTATATAGTATAAATTAAGCAATAAACTTTTTGAAATGAGGCATATTGTTTATGTTCACTCAACCTATGCAAGAATCCTTGTGGACACACCTGCACATATTACCACCTCATGACATTTCCTGGAAATTTATCATAGAGCAACAATCATAACCAAATAACAATACCTGTAATTCGGTACTGTAGATAGAGATGCATTGTTTATGAAGAAAACAAGGCACATGTGACTATACAGTCCCCAGATTCTCATAATCAGAGAATTATGCTTGTTAAACAAGTGTGAACTCAAATTATTGGAGGCTATTTTGAGTCACAATAGGCATTCAGCATACCTAGATATTACATTTAATTCCCTTAGCTCACTTTATACAATTTTTCTTCTATATTAACAAAAATAACTATAGTGGATAGAAACATATACATAATGCCCCACTTTTTATATCATTTCCATTTTAAAACTATAAAAAACATATTACATTAAGGAATATGGAATGTTTTACATCTAATAAATGTATTTCAAAGTTATTTTTAAAGGGTCAAGTTACAGAGCTTACCTTCTAGTATATTGAAATATTGAACTACATAACTACAAAACTAATGATTTTATTCTTGTTTCTATCTTGTTCCTAAGACCCTGATAGTCATGACAGCATCACCTTTCTTCCTTGGGAGCCTTCTACTATCATCTGAAACTGTAGGAAATCTTTGTAATATGAATCCTATGGAGTCTATAATTTCAAGTGCCGAATGCTTGGAATAAATTTTTTAAATATGACACAATTATTTTTAATATTTTACTGCTAATGTCTAGTCCATAGAAAGCAGTTGTCGACTTGGTTTTCACATGTTCCTTCTTACCTTATTCCTTCACACAAGGCTCTCTTTGTGGTTGTGATTTTTCTGACATTGTTACTAAGTCACTCTTGGGTATGGTTTTGAGACAGGGTCTCACTGTGTAGCTGTTGCTGCCCTGGCATTCACTATGTAAACAGGCTGGCCTTGAACTCAGAGATCAGCTGCTTCTGCCTCTTGTGTGCTGGGATTAAATGTTCTGCAACCATGCCCACAAAAAGAAAACAAAATTTAAAAGAAACAAATTTTTAGTGGGACTCCCCAGCTGCATCCTGGCATCCATCATGGCTACCCTGTCCCAGTGCTGGACAAATGTGTTTCTGACTCTATTGTCAGTTTTCACAGCTAGACAGTGAACGTCATTCCTAGTCCAGTCTCTGCTCAGTCACATACTTACTTTCATCACAGCTGGAGCAAAGTCTACAAGAGTCGAGGCCATTACCAGCCTCTGTGAATGTCCCTGGGTGACACTTCTCACATTTTCCTTGGGTGTGAGGAACCGTGCAGGACTCCTGGACAAACTCACCTGTGGATAAGGACAGACAGGGATCAGTCTTGTTCGATGCACATGGGGTAAGGCCTATGTTGCTCCAGATGGACTTAAGTCTTTAACACAAGTTCCAAATAATCTTTGGGCTGTCACTAACTGCTTGAGGATCTGTAACGGCTGGTGGCTTCCTGAGCTGCACCCATTCCTGTGGATATCTGACATAAGGGTCATATGCATATTTGACCTTTGAAGAAAAATATTTCTTTGTGCTAAAGAACATTTATTAAGTTTTATCATTTCAAAATTGATTAAACATTTTAAAGACTGCTTCATGTAAAGTAGTTTCTACATGCACAGTACTGATCACTTTTTCAACATTAAAGAAGCGATGGTTCCCTGACACTATGGTAGTAGCTTAATTATTTAATATATTTTTGGCAGCAGAGATTAAATTCATTACAAAGTTAGCATAGACTTGTTGTGGCTGCACACATCTTTAAACCTAGTACCCATGAGACAGAGGCATGAAGATCTCTATGAGTTTGAGTCCAGTCTGGTCTACATAGTGAGTTTCAGTCTAGGCAAAATTCGACAGCATCTCAAATACACAAGCAAATAAACAAACAAGAAAAGAAGTTAGCAATAGGTCCTGAGAGTAATGAGTAAAAAACATAAATACAGTATAATATAAAGACTAATTTAGGGATTGAATGTTTAAATTGTATTTTTGAAGATCTCTGTGTGGCACTTTTGCTATAGACAATAGTTTACATAGACAAAATGTTTTGACAGGTGGGTGAGCATACTATATATAAAAATATGTATTAGTGTGAATAATGTAATACATATGTATGTATTTTCCAAATGCATACTTATGGAGCTGGGAAGAAATGTAGAACCTCACAAATACTCTTAAAACTTAAAAATTATTTCTTTGTAATGTAAAAAATAAAAGAGTCATTTTCCCAAACGCACGATGGGCTGTGTTACACTGGCAAAGAAAACTATAGTTGCACAAACGTCTTCCTATTTGTAAAGTTATGTTAGTAAGTCTTAATCTCTAGTGGAAGATATTGTGTAAGATCAGAAGTTCCTCTTGACATGACACCATCAGTTAACACTGTTTTTAAGAACTGAGAACACTTGCTTCAGATAATGTAATAGGCAGAACAATATGATTACTTATTATCAAGTCCAGAAAATCCCGGTGGCACTTCCCACTGAGAAAGACTACGATATGACATCGATAATGAGACTTAATACACACCTCCATTTGTTAGTAGGGAAGTTTTTCATAGTCTCCCAGTCCCTTCTGAATCTGAAATCAGTTAAGACAAGCCATAACTCCTCCCTGCGATCACCATACATAATTAGTGAGCCTCACTTAGGAGGGGGGACCAGGATATAAAATACCCATAGCTAACCCCAGTGCTTTTCTTTAAAGAAGATTAATGATATGGCTAAACTTTGGATGATCTTTTGCATCTTTTTAAAAACTGTTTTCTTATTTTGTGTATACAGTTGCACGTATGTTTGTGTATGACCTGTGTTCAGTGCCCCTGGAAGCCAAAAAAAGTTGCTGAATTTTTTAGAACAGGAGCTACAGATACTTGTGAGCTATAATGTGTGTGCTGAGGGCAGACACAGGCACTCTGGGAGAATAGTCAGTGCTCTTAGCCACTGAGGAATCACGTCAGCCCCAAACATCTTTATAAACATTTTGGTTCCATTAATTACAAAAATAATGAGCCTCATTGTGACATTTCAATCATATATATAAAAATGACTCTCAGCATATTTATCAAACACTGAAATTACCCACATTTGCTTCCTTTACCACAAACCTGGGTCCCTTTCCTCTTCTCAAATGCTTTAACTTCTCTGTGTCATCATTAACTATGTAAATTTATTTATTTTAAACATGGCATGAGCTATGCTATTCTTAAAATAGCACCGAAATATATTTAATAGCTCATGTAAAGAGAATATTTACAACATGAATTTTTAATAAATTGTTTGGTTACTAAATATCAAATTGGACTATTCAGATTTGGTTTTGTGTTTTCATAGCAGTGATTTTGTGTGTCAGTTCTTAAAATAATCAAAGGCTCCAATGAGTCTGCCAGTTGCTTGACAGCCAAGGCTCTAGTTATGAAAAATCTAGACATGCAAACTATCAAAAGGAGTATTTGAAATTATTACTAATTGTTAAAGTTTAAATATTTTATCATATTCTCTATTTTGAAATAAAAATTTAAATTTATAAATCCATACTAACAATTTATATGATTAAAATACGATGTTACCTAAAATACCATTATTGCATCATTGCTAATTGCACTGTTCTTCTTCCCTAGTGCATGATGGGTAGTGTAGTCCTAGAAAGAAACTTCTATTTGCATGAATTTCCTTTGTGCTCATAAAAATGAATTTAGGAAAAAGAGTCTCATAGTTGTCAACTGAATCAATTTATTTAAAAGTTTTATCATCATATTTATACATGAAGAATACCAAAAATATTAATATCACTTTATTTGAAAATGCCTGTTACAGAGATTTTAGTATGGCTTTTAATCATGTGTACAGACTATGTGAGTAGTTATTAAACTTCATTTAATATTATAGGTGTTTTTAGAAATTGTCCTCACTTAATAATTTTCATTTTTATTAAAACTTTTCATCAGTTTCTTTCTGATGCTAAGATGGCATCATGATTTCCTAATGAGACTCTGTTGGTGTCTGATAGATTAAAAGGAAAAATAGGATAGGCATGTTAGTTGTGGGTATCATTCCAAATCAGTTTGTTTTTAACGGTGTTACAATCATTCTAAGTTACTGAAGTAATCCCAAACTTTATTGTCTAAGAACTCTAAAGATTTTTTTTTTTGTGATTTAAATAATATTGTGTAGGTCTTATTCTGTTAGGTAAAAACACTCTCATTTTTTAAAAATTAAAATTTGACGTTTATGCTTTCCTTAAAGATAATTTGAAGAAAGATAAAGTTTGCAATATGAGAGTTACTTTAGAAGCCTATTCTTGTCCAGATGATCTCAGTGGAGGGTTAGGACTCCAAGATTTGTACAAAGTATAGCAATAATGACATTTAGGCTGGGCTTTTCGATTTCTGACTGTGATTGGGTCTTGTGATTTCATAGCTTGAGCAGTTTAATTTCATCCTTTTTATGGTCACCAGCTACTTTTTCTTCCCCATTACCTGTGACATCTCTGCCCACCTATCCATCATCGGGCAAGCACTTCTGCAGCTACCTCACACCGAATTCTGTCTTTCCGTTGTTTGTATCATTCTATTAAACACACACTAAGAAGAAATCTGGATCTTCAATGACTTTTTCCTCTATAACTCATTGCTTAATGGTTGTCAAGACAGACAGGATCGAAGAGTCGCTGGAAGAGGAAGCATTATTTCTCAGGAAAATGATGAAGAACTTGAAAGCATAAGGCGCTTTCTGAGAGAGGACTTTCCCAGGTTTCCACTTGCTCCCCAGTCCTACACTTTATCAGTAAAACTTCTGTTTTGCTCACCAGAGATAAAGGGAAATAGAGATAAGAGAGCACTCAAGAGAAATGTTTAAATGGGGAAGATACAGAAATGGAGGTGGCTATGAATACCGAAGGGAAGCAGCTACGCGAATGACAAATGCCACTCTCCAAAGCAGAATTTAGGACAGGGCATATTTCAGTTCGCTTGTATATTGTTCTGGCAGCTTCTATGTTCCAAAAACAAAGTTAGGCAACTGGATAGATAGACGCCACACAACACAAAGCCTGTGAGGTATTCGTTACTCAGCCTTCTGGAGACTTTTGCTCTCTTCTGACCTAGGACATTCTCATAAGCTAACAGGCTTAGATGTCCTAGGCACTGCTTTTGAATCACAGCTAACAAATTGTAACCGCCCCCAAAGGGCAATGTGCAACTTGTACCAGCAGACATTTTTATTGACTCTTTCTTCGTAGTAGTAGCACAAACAGGTTCAAATAACTAATAAAGCGGTTACTGTTTTGCATGCGTTACTTTGAAATAGATTCCAGCTGCTAGTTTTGAGGTGGCTTCTGCAGAGTGAAAACAAGTAAACAATGTATTATTATTCCCTCACTGGCGGCATTTTGAAAATCATTATAATACAGTACAGTGGTATAAGGAAGTTGCTGACATTGTTAATGTGAATTTCCAGCTCCCTAAAGATTTCTTACATTGTTCTTTAATATGCCTATGATTTTCCAACTTCTTTCCTAGCCTTAATGCCTTTCTCTTTTTTTTTGCCACTTCTATGACACTCTGAAAAGTGTAGAAACGCAATTAGAGAGAACTTTCCCCATTGCTTTCTTACACCCAATGTAGTTCTCCCAAACTATCTAGGCTGTGGACTGCATTATTAGTTTGTTCCTGAGTTTATTGCTGAATAATACTCCATTGTGTGGCTATAGGCCAGTTTAATAGTCATCAGCCGAAAAGTATCGGGGTTTGCCAGATTTTGATTATAATGAATAAAATTTCTGTAAGCATTCAGACTTTTGTGTCAACATAAATTTTCACTTTGTTAGGAAAAAATAACCGGGTGTCACATTGGAGCTCACAATAAGTTTATGATCTTTAAATCAATATATAATTATTGAGTGTGAGAGACACGTGTCTGTGGGCATGCACGTGACAATGTGGAGGCCAGAGGACAACTTTGTGAAATCTGCTATTACTAGATTATGGATCATGTGGTTTTATTATTGGAGACTAAAAGAATAAGCTAATATTTTTTTCAGAGTAGTTGCTTCAGTTTTCTCCTGTACAAGCCACATGGAAGCTATTTAGTAGGCCTTCAGTATTGTCACTGTTGGTTTTCTTTCATATGTTCTAAGAAACTTGAGTCATCTCATTGAGCTTTTGCTTTTCATTTTTATCGAAGGCTAATATTTTTCAGACTTTATTGGTATGTGTAAGCAAGTGTGAGTGTTACAGCTCCGGATGTGCAAAGATTCTGACTTATCGGGATTCAGGCTACACCTAGAGCCTCAATAGGACAGCCTGGGACAGGTAGAGCCACCTCTCAGCAGCTCAGCCCTGAACTCGTCAGGAAGCCAGGCTACCTAAAGTTGGGGTGCGGTGGGAGATGGACTCCGTAAAGGATATAGCAATATTGCTTCTCTGTTAGAAAGAGCACTTACAGCTGAGGTTTGCTCTGTTCTTCTAAAGGAAACTCTGAGCCGAGCTAACCTCTTCGTCTGCACCCAAGATATTATTTCTGCTTCACTCTGCTAAAGGGAAACCCCTGAAGACATGTAGCAATCTCTTCCTGTAAACAGAGACCACACATTCATTTCCCAACTGCCCAGACCCGAATAATCACACAGAAACTATATTAATTACAACACTGCCTGGCCAACGGCTTAGACATATTCCCACCTAACTCTTATATCTTAAATTAACTCATTTCTATTAATCGGTGTATTGCCTCAAGGATGTGACTTATTGAGTAAGATTCTGGCATCGTTCTCCTTTGGCAACTACATAGTGTCTGCCCAATTCCATCTTCTTTCTCCCAGCATTCAGTTTAGTTTTCTTGCCTGCTCTGTTCTGCCCTGCCATGAGCCAAAGCAGTTTCTATATTAACCAATAGTATTAAAACATATTCACAGCACAAAGAGGGGGAATTCCACATCATCATCTGGCTCTGGCAATATGTTGTTACATTTCCTTTCCAGCCTTTCCCCCCACCCCCACCCCATTCAATGGATCATCTCAGTAAGGTTTTTATTCTCAGTCCCCTAAGGGACTTCCCAGCCAGGTTCTTCTATTCTGCACCACAAATGAAGATCTTCACACATATATGTGTGTGTGTGTGTGTGTGTGTGTGTGTGTGTAATAAATGTCTTTCTTGAATATTTTTGTCTTATCTCTGGTGTACCTATTTTTCCACAATACCATATAGTCTTGATTGGTAAAAGTGTAATCAATAATTGAATTTGCTATTATTATGGTTTTGTATTATATTTATTGGTACTATATTAGAATAATATACTATTATGCAATCTGTATTAGAATCACATATATTAATTCTTCCTATTATAATCTTTTTATAGGCAAATTGTTTCATCTAATTCTTTGCATGTATATACAGTTACAAAGTTCAGAATAATTTTATGTATCTACATCAATAATCTATGCTGCTTTTGGAGTCACTTTGAACACTCCTGTCAACCATTAAAAGGATATTTTTTGTGCCTGGTATTGGATTGTTGTTAGTCTATGGTTCTTGTGTGGAGCACTCTCAGCCCAAGTGGCTTAACTTCTTTTAAGGTGTGTGTGTGTGTGTGTGTGTGTGTGTGTGTGTGTGTGTGTGTGTGAGAGAGAGAGAGAGAGAGAGAGAGAGAGTTTATACATACACACACATATGTATTGTGTATAATTTTAGATAACTATAAAACAAGTGATTTCTTGGAACTTTTTCAAATGATCCAATTAAAAATTGGGCTAGGAACCTAAACAGAGAGTTCTCAATAGAAAAAATAAAAATGGTCAAGAAATACCTTTAAAGTGGTCATCAATGTTTGCAAAAACTCTTAGGGTGACTGACTTCAGCAAAGTAAAAGACACCAAATGCTGGTGAGCTTGTGGAGAAAATGGAACCCTCGTTTTACTGCTGGTGGTCATGTGAACTGGTACATCCACTCTGGAAATAAAGATGGAAAATCCTCAAAAAAACTAAAAATGAAAGCATCTTATGACTCAACTATGCCACTTCTTAGCATATATCCAGAAGACGGCACATCATCCCGAGAAACCTGCTCACCAGTGTTCATTGCTGCCCTATTCTCATTAGCCAGGACATTTCAACAACCTAAACTTTTAATGAATATCAAAAATATGGTACATGTATATGTAGAATACAATATGGCTGTGAAGAAAAATGAGATCATGAATTTGCAGGTATATTACAGATCTAGAAAAGATTATACTGGGCCGCATAACCCAGACTCAGACAGGCAAAACTTGCATATTCTCTCATCTGTGGTTCCTTGCTCCAAATCCTCAGATCTAAGTTATACGACATGAAGGAAACACCAAAGCCAAGAAAGTATAAAGGGGTTCTAAGGGAGGAAGGGAAGTTTTCTAGTGAAGATCAGGTATAGGCAATATGAAGTGGGAAGTGGAAAGGAGAGGACAGTCATCATAGAAGGAGGGACAGGGGGCAAATACCAACATCAGTCTTATAATTTGTATCTACCTCTGTTTTGTAACCAATTCTTAGTTGGATTACTGATCCTTTGTCTCTATTTCCCTCCCTCCTAGCTACCTTATCTGTCTTTTTATTTCCTCCTCTATCTCCCACTATTTCTCCTTTTTCTTCTAGCTGCTAGATACAGAATTATTTTATTGAATTAGTGTTTCGGGCCTGAAAATTCTTTTCTAGTTTCTGAGCTTAAGGGAAATAGCATTTAGTTTTGTATCATCAAATGTAAATTAATATTAACTACAAGGCATTTTGTGGTTACTTTAGAAATCTTTATCAAGTTAAAGGGTTTTTGTTCTTTCCCTGGTTTTGTTTAGAAGCCATGCATGAATGGATGGATGTTCAATTTTTTCAAATGCCATGACTTGTTTGTTGTTATTTAGTCTTTTATTACTATAAATTATGTTCTGTGTTTCTTAAGTAAGCCTTGCATTCTTGTAATAAACTTTATCTCCTGATATTATGTATTATTTTATATCTGATTAATTTAATTTGATAATGGCTTGTTAAGGATTTTTTGCCTTTAAGTTCATTAATGCTGTTGTTAGTTTGTAGTTTTCTCTTTAGAGATTGCCTAATGTGAATATAAAATTAGAATTATAGTTTTAAAAAATTAAAGGACATTGTTCCCTATATTTTATTTCATCAAAAAAGTTGTGTAGAGGTGGTGTTAAGTCTGTCACTATTGTTTATCATTGTCCATGTAAACCATTTGGGCCTGGACAATTTCTTTTGAGGAAACTGCTAAATTATAAATTCAACTTCTTGAATAGCTTTACGTCAACCAAGACGAATAATATATATATATATTTGAAGAGTTTTATTCGACTGGAGAAGAGGCTGAGCAGTTAAGAATACTTCCTGCTCAGTTATGAGAAATTATCCAGTCTCCTCAGTGAAGTTGTAGTCTCTCGTGATCACTACCTGAAGCTCCCCAGGCCCAATGTCCTTTGCTTGCACACTCACACATACACACACGCACACACATTTACATACACATACACACACATACACATACATACACACAAACACACACACATTTACATGCACATACATATACATACACATACATATACACATACATATACACACATACACAAACACACACACAAAATTCTTTTACAGGTCTTAATATATTTCAGCAGAGATGTTCAATTTGTTTTCATGTGGTTTTGAATTTTCCCTTACTATCTTTTCATATCTGGAGGTGACTCCCTTGTTTCATTTCTAATTTTGATGGCTTAAATCTTCTGTCTTTCACCAACTTGTGAGATTTTTGTCAATTTTATGAGTACCATAAAAGAAGCCAAAAATTATTTCATTGACTTTTTTTGTTTTTAAATTCATTCATGCTCATTTTTCCTTCCCATATTATGGGTTTTGAGGTTAAAGCATAGATTATGGATTTGAGATATTTTGAATGTATACACAGTTACCATTATTAATTTTCCTCTGAACACTACTATAAAGGCATCCCAAAAATTTTTATATGTTATCATTTCTGTTTTTCATACTTTCCACTAGGTTTTTATGGTTTTCTTGGTTAAGATTTCCTCTATAATCCATAGATTACTTAAACATGTGTTGTAATTTCTTTTATTATGATTTTTGTTATTATTAATATTTTTTCATTTATTTTACTTACTGACCACAGGTGCCCCTCCCTCCTCTCCTCCTGTTCCCTCCCCGACCTCTCATCTGCCCCTCCCTCCATCTACTCCCATGAGAGTCAACAAAGCCTAGCACATCTAGTTGAGGCAGGACCAAGCTCCTTCTCCTGGGTCAAGGTTGGGTGAGGAATTCCAGCATGAGAATAGGTTCCAAAATCCAGCTCAAGCACGGGGGGGGGGAGATCTTGAATCTGTTACAGGACCCTCACAAACAGACACATCTTCATGGTGTACAAATAAAATATTCTATTGTGTGTGTGTGTGTGTGTGTGTGTGTGTGTGTGTGTGCGGGCATGTATGGTTACCCTTTGTTTTCACTTGTTCCTCTCCCCCAATATCTTCTCACATAACCCTTCTTAGCCTTGTCCTATTTGTAGGATGTTGGGGAAAGGGCATCGGGGAACTTTGTTTTAGTTTGGCAGCATCTAGGCTTCAGGTTGACATTTGTATGGGTTTAAATTTGACGATTCCTTATGTGGTGTTTGACTATAGACAATGGCAACATCCTAACAAATATTGTCCTTGTGGGGCCACTGTTTTCCTGATCACATGACTAAGGAGACCCAGCAAAAGCAAAAGTGAAGGAACTCAGCAGTAGGCTTGTCCTTAGATCCTGAGTCTTCAACTTTCTTGCGATCTCTTCTTCTAATACAGTCTGCTGCTATCTCGTCATCTGTCACGTCTCTAGCTATCTGTTTCATTCTCTAGGGATATTAGTGGTATTAATAGAAGATTTTTTAAAAAGCATGCTTATTTCATGTTCCTTAATACGAATTTCCCTCTTTCTTTCTTCCTTCCTCCATTCCTTCCTTCCTTTCTTTTGAAATTGGAAGACCACCATGCAACTTCTCCATTAGTTTCTTTATGCAGGTTAAACATAAAAAGTATTAGAAACTAATTACTGATTTTTTTTTACTGAAAGGGAAAACTGCAGAGTGAAACATTTCCAACTGTAATTTATTTATTTAATATGCATTTTACTTCCATTCTTCAATTTCTTTTGCTTGTTTCATGAAGATTCTCCTTATAATAAATTTCCTTTGGATACTAGCTTCACTCTGTTTCTTAGTGAGCTTTTCTCATTTCAGAGTAGTTACTGAATGACATCCCATGGGAATCTTATCCATTTGGCTTATTGTTATTCCCCTGAGTCTATTGCAAGACTTACCAAACATTAGTGCTTAATTGCTGCAAACATGAACAGTCACTAGGAACTTAAATTTTCAATTATTATATCTATTACCTACTTCGTGCAGTCTTACAACACAGAGGCTATAGATTTGCCATGCATAATTCTCCCCTCAACAATGTTTAGGTGTGTGGTTAGGATTCTGGCAAAATTATGCCCAGAATTTTTCAGTCTAGGGAAAAGAAATTGCAAAATTCAGCACTCGTGTAAGGTCATGTTCTACTGTGTAGAAATGAGTGCAGTTTTCAATTACAGACAGGCAGGATTCCATGACGTTTCCCATATGTGCATGTGAAACTCAGCCCTACTGCTGCTGACATGACCCGATGAGTAAAATAATGTGGGATAATATCCTTGGAAACCTTTGGTAGGAGGTTTGCTCATTCTCTGACTTTCACAAATAAGGTTTAGGCAAGTCATGGTTTGAATTGTCAAATATTATTTATTATGTGTGTGCTCTTGGAGATGGATACAGATCTATTTTTCATAGTAGGTACTGAACTTAATTTTAGACTTCTTACAAACATAATCTACTTTAGATATAATCACTATAAAATTTTCAATGGAGTATGAAAATATAGATCTTTTAAACTGTACCCTATAGCTTCTGGCTCAAACACTAGCAGTGCTTACTTTTGTGTTTGGCTTTAGATTCTGCTTCAGGAAATAGAGATTGAATTCAGTCCACTTTTGTTAGAAAATATGGAAATGTTTGTACATGGGAACTCTCATTGCATGCGAGAATGGAAACTCACCAGGGAGGGGGAAGCAGTTCGTTTCATTGCCCAAGAGCTGTTGGTACACTCCCTGCATCTTTCAAAGGCATCTTTCATGCCACACAGGCAAAGCGTAGCCAGTGCGAGACCAGAAAGAGCACTTCTCACATGTGTCACTCTCAGCAAACATGCACAGCAGCTGGGCTAGGTAGTGGTGGGGATTATCACAAGACCCAGTTGCAGGCTTTTGCCTGCTGGAAGAGACAACGCAGCCTCTCTGGGGACCACTTTGTTGGAGATGGCAGCAGTAATGTGTCTCTGCTGCTAGGGGCCATGTAGTAAAAAGTTGGTGCTAGATAAAATCAGAAAGCAATAAAAAATACTGGAAAAAGAAAGAAAGAAAGAAAACTCCGAGTTTTTGTTTTGTTTTGAATTCTTAAAGTGGGAGAAAACAAATGTCCAGGGCTTATATTTACGACAAAAAAAAAAACAAAAACAAAAAACAACAACATTAGAAATGCCTTTAATGAAGAAAACTCGCAGGGCATTCAGTTTTCTCATTTGAGAACCGTTTGGGTGTGTTGAGAAATAAAGTAGCAAAGTAGGCATGTTCGGACCTTTATTTGTTACTTTTGGTAGGAAAGATTTTTTTTTTCTTTCTCTCTCTCTCCTCCCCTAAGTACAAAGCAGAGTTTTCTGTGCAAATGAGGCAGGCGTTTCAAGAATCAGATTCACTCTGGGCGACTCTTCACATTCCAAGTCATCACTGCGTTAGGCAGCACAATCCCATCTCTGGTTGATGGGCAGAAAAAGTGGGCAGCTTGCCAGGTAGACGTTTCCATGACTCCCAGCCCCCAAAGGTGATGCGTTTTTCAGCTAATTCAATGAAGAGTGGGCTGAACTTTGGGTCTAAACGAGACAATAGCTGCCTTCGCAGTATCAGCAGAATGGTGGATGGGAATGCACTCATTCTACATTTGGCAGAGAATCATGTGACCTGACGACTGAGATTTTGTGATGGTGCCAACGGAGACTTGGAAGCAGCAGCGGGCCTGACTTTTTTCTTCTTTTCTAGCAAGGATCAGAAAATGGTGGATCTTAATACTTGACTTTAGCCAGACTCAGCAAGCAACTGAGCTTTGAAGCACAACTTCGCCTTTATTCTGGGTTTTTGGCAGGCCACCAGGAGGCTGTCCCTTTCACGCCTGATAAATTCTGCTGCTTATCTCGAAAGAGAGAGAAAAAAGGAAAAATAATAACCGAATATTGAGGCATAGCAAGTGAATCCTTAAAATTGTGTTTTCCCCCGTCCTTTTCTGACTGCTGATTTTTTTTTAAAATTTTATGTTAATAGCCTTTTTGGTTACTGAAGAATCCAAGTAGTCGGGTTATTTATTTATGTATGTATTTGGTTTATAATGAACAGGCATTTGAACTGGTCGAACAGGACGACAGAGCAGTGAGCATGAGATCATTTCAGCCGAGTAGCAAACTGGCACCCAGCCTTTCAACCCTTCGGTTCGGGAGGCAAAAGTGTGCAGTCCTCATTTCTCAAGTCAGCCTAGCCTGGAAGGATTCCGGGTCTCTCCCACCTTCTACCACTCTGCTGCCAGTGGAGAGCAAGGATTGGTACAGCTTCTACACAATGCTTTGTGCCTGGAATATGGAGAAGGAAGAGAATGACGACAAGCCCTCTGGACCTCCTCTGCTGAGAAATAGTAGGAACCCTGAAGAAACAGCAAATAAAAACAAAACAACACAAAAAAACAGAGCTTCTCAGTACTTGCAAGAGCGCTGAAAATTGATGATAATGATGAGATGAGCCTGCTTGAAAAACAAACAAACAAAAACAAAAATGCAAACCAAACCAAAACGAGCAAACTTTGGCTTGTCTAACTTCTGAGACACCGGGCTCTGTAAAGCAGCTTTGAAGGCAGCACAACAAGTTGAGCCTTTTTTGTTTTTATTTTTATTTTATTTTATTATTTGACTATCATGATTACTATTTCAAAACCTATGGCCTAAGCGCGGTGCATTGCACTCGGTGAACCTGCACTTTCGTATCAGGTATAAGTTTTGTTGTTTCCTTTTTACTTTCTCTTACATAAATAGGGTCTCGGACTTTACTCTCACTAACTCATCATCTACTCTACCCTTTTTCCTTTTGCTTTCTTACTTTAATTGTTAGCCTAACACTAAACAGAAAAAGAGAAAACCTCTAGAAATACGCATGTGCTCTTGTGCAGAGAAGTTTTAGAAAGACAGTAGTGTGTTATCTGTGATTTATGTGTCCTGTTTCACTTTTCGTGGAGAAAGGGGCTTAGAATTAATTAGTAAAGAAAGTTAAAATCTTTTCTGTGACTCAACATTTGAAATGCAAAAGAAGAAACTTCTCTATGTTCTGAAAAGAAATCTTTAAAAAAAAAAAAAAAAAAAAAAGAAAAACCATACCCAAATAACGTTAAATAAAATGAGTTTAAGAGGAGTTACTTATACGAATTGCAGTAGGAGAAAAATGGGGATGGAAAGGACGTATTCTCAGTTGCTAAGTACAAAATAGTTTGTTTCATAATAATTACACTTCTAAAATTACATGGAAAAAGAATTTGCCCTAGAGCAGTTGCAAAGTGTTGGAAGTTGCCCTTCACTGCTTCGGTGGGGAAAGTCTGTGCAAACTTGTTTCAAGTTCAGGGCTGCTTTGGCTTGGCAGGTGAACACATTGCAGTCTCATTATCTTGTCTATTTGTAGAAGGTCATTGCTAAGCCAGCTCAATATTTTTTGGAAAAAAAATGCAGTTTGTCCTGGTTCAGTGGGAAAGGAGTAGATGATATATTCTATTTTATTTTTTTATTAAAAATGTTTCTAAATATGTAGGGGAAAATCTGAAAAGGAAAAATGCTTTGGACTGTGCCGTGTGTATTAAGGTTATAGTTCTCATAGTAGGGTTGGTATGGTAATATCACCCAGAAGAAATAAACTTTAGGAAATTGTTATGCTTTTAAAATCATACTTCATGATATCAGAAACTCACAGAATAAACAGAGAGAAGTGTTGTTACACAGCTGCTTTCTTCTGTCTCCCTCTTGGTTACTTGGCAAACAGTTATGAGATACTACACCGACCTTAAATATACCTAACATTTGAATTAAATGTCTTATGGACTTTATTGGTTATTGCTCACTAATTATTTACAGAATACCTCGTATTCCTCCATTGTGCTAGTGGGAAGCCAACTTTCAAAGGCTTAATTAATATTGATAAACCTGTTTTCATGTTTCAAGATCCTTTAGTTAGAAAAAAACATTATTTTGAATGTTATTTTTAGAAGCCATTAATCTGCACACTCCTAATTATCTTATTAAGCTCCATGCCAAATCCAAGCCCCCTTTCAGCTTTCACTACTTCATTGTGCAGCACCTAGTTGCTTCCTTAAGAAACATCTCCTTTCACTTTCAACACTGTTCCCGTGAAGGCAGCGCCAACCAAAACGAACACAGAAATGCACACTGTGGAAGTATTCCTGTGTCATATGAGCATCCCGGGGTGGGGCCCTTGGACTCTGCCAAGCACAAAGAAAAAGTCTCTGGAAGGGTTTTCCTCATTTTGACGTTCTGCCTTCTTCTCGGCCATCTAGTGTCATTCTCACGATCCATACAGATGCTCCTCGTAGGTGGCAATTGTCTGATGTTTTCCTTTTGTGGTTGTTTTAGGGGAATACTTAAAGCGCATATGAGAAGAGAAGAAAACGACCATAGGAGGAAACCATCTCAGGTAAAAAAAAAAAAAAAAAAAAAGGAAAGCACAAGTGTAAAATGTAATTATTCAGCAATATTTTAAAGAGAAAATTATTCTATTCTATGCTTGGTTCTAAGACATTTTCCTTCCTTTTGTGGAGCTAGCTATTGGAGTTTTCGTTGATGGGTTTTCTTCAAGACTTTACAGCATGGCTTGCCTTTGTAAGCCTTTTTGTTTGGTGTTGTGATCAATGCCCAGTTGCCATCACATTGAGGGCATGCGTGTATACTGATTCTTACAACACAAATACAAGATGGTTAAAAAGGAAACTATGTAATGAAAAGAAAAATATGTTTTCGGTGGTTATACCATACGAAAGGAAGTAGAATCTGGGAGGAAGGTATAAACTCATGGTGTGCGTCTTAATCTTTTTTTCATGTATCTAGTAAGACAATACAGCCAAAGCAAATTGGGAAGGAATAGAAACTACAACCAGTGCTTCCTCTCTTTTCACATGAATCTTTGCTGTATGGTGAAAAACTTTCACTATGATTGTATGATTGTTGATTATTTACTATAGTTTTAATAAGCAGGAGAATGACTTGAAAATAAATAATGGTGAAAATTTGTATTGACCAAATTATCTGTATTAAACTCTATAAAATCCATTCTATTTTTATTTATTTCAAACACGTCAAATCATGAAGTAATTACTATGCAGTATTATTTTTCACAATGAAGATGTAATTAAGAAAAGCTTAATCATTTTTGTATGAGTGAAATGATTAATGATTGTACAGCTTATAATTTTGCTGCAGATGAGTTTAGAATCCTAAAAAAGTCCATGTAACTGGTTTTATATGTGCTCACTGGCCTGCTCCCATACAGTCTGATAGCTCACAAAATTAGAGACTAATTTATTTCATTTCAACCTGTTGAACACAGGAGTTATAGGCAAGTGTATATTTTGTTTATGGGATACAATTTTGGGGGAAAATAATTTTAAATATATTTTGTTGAAAGAGACTATATGCTCTTTGATGTGGTACGAATGAATACAAGCAATACAGAATAGCAATAATGACACACTTATCTTGTCATTTATTTTAGTTTTCTGATAGCATTTTTCCATACTGTTTCATTCCAACTGTAGGCACATATCTATATATTTAGGATTTGTGATTTTTTTGTGTTCTTTACCTAGTCAATCTGATCTCATTTGTTTTATAAAAGTTATACTGTTGCTATACATCCTTAAAATCATGACTAAGATTTTATCTGAGTGAATACAGACACTCTAATTCATACACAAATAATTTAATAATTTATTTTAGTTATAGACTCATAATACTACATCCATGCCTGACAATAGCATAATTCATATATGCCAATATGCATTCTTAATTAGAACATTTTAACGACATTAAAATATTCACACTAAAACAAAAGCAATCTATAAAAGAGAAGAAAAAAAAAGAACTTGCAAAACTACTTTTTAATCCTCATGTTTACAAACCTGTATTTAGGTCAGCGTATTTATTAAGGTCTTTAACTGGGAATATGCATCCTGAGAGTATGGCCTTTAAAATACTTACACTAAAATACTGATACCATTTCTATCCCCTAATTGCATTAGATGTGTAGGACAAATGCTACACTGGTAGCGCCCATGAGACGATGCCCATTGGCATAAACCCGTAGATCCGATCTTGTGGTGAAGTGGACCGCACAAGCTCGTTTCTATGGGTCTGTGGCAGTGTGGGAATCTGACAAGGCACTGTGTAGAGTGCTGCTCAATCCCATTCAGACACTCCTGCTAACCCTCCAGCTTTCTCACATAGTCACGAAACAATCATATTTACTTTGTTCTTCGTGTTATATATTAATCCCTGTATGTCGTACAAGGCAAGGTTTTATTGTTGGCTTTCTGGAATTATTTGTAGTGCAGACATTAAAGGCTGAATTCAAGTGCAATAAACTGCTTTCACTAGGTTTTTTTTTTTAATGGCTTAGAGCAAGATCTGAATAGCTCTTGTTGAAAAACTTCAGCACATTCTCTGTTAGTCAATGTGCCTTGTCCACTTCAACAGCAGAGTGAAGTCTATAACTAGATTTTTATGTTACTGTTGAGCCTGTTTCTCTTCAAAATTGAGGCCTAATGTCATGGACTTTTAAATTTGCTCACTGCTAGTGGAAGTGTGTTAAACGAGATGTCAAAATGTGTTTTATGTGACCCATACCTTAAATCCAACATATTCGGATAGTCCTGTAAGATAAAATTGAAGTCTATTGGTAAACCACTAGAATATTCTATCTACATCTTGCCAAGCCCTCAGGTATTTGGCCGCCATATTTGGAGGAGCTGACTGAAGATATGATAAAGAGTTTGAAGCAACACTGGAAGCTGTGTGCATCCGGGTTGAGGTAGTAGGTTGTATGGTTTAGAGTTACACCCTGGGAGTTAACTGTACAACCTTCTAGCTTTCCTTGGAGCACACTTGAACCATCGAGGAATTCTTCATCTCTTTAATCTTACGGAGCAAATTCCTGTGCAAGAAAAGTAATGTGTCATGAGTCTGTGAGGCCTTAATGCATTGAAATGATCATTTAAAGCCTGTTTATGAAGTGTTCTGCTTGTGTCTACTTGTAAATAAGGACACAGTACTCTTTCTAATGGGTTGTTATTTTGTCTTTATCATTCTAAAGAATTGATGGGTAGTGAATTAAATTGCATTAATATGGATCTGGATTTTTTCATCAACAGATTCACAAAATTTGACATTGAACTTTCAAATTGATCTTTGGTTTGGTTTTATTCCATACTTAGAAACTACAGAAAGAATATGTCTGGATTTTAATAAATTCTAAAATATATTATGTGACTTTTATCATGACCCATCACTTTCTAACTTATGTTACAGCTATCAATATGTTTATTTATATTTTCCATACTAGACTGTAAGCCCCTTGAGGGCAAAGTCCATGCTTTATTTTTCATTGTATTCTTTAATGCTTACACATCCTAATCATTAGCTATTTGCAGGATGAATAAATGAGCTATAAGATTTCAGTTTCTAAAGAGGTTCTAGATTTGAATTTCCTTTATTGACCGAATTAAACTTTTATTACTAATTTCCAGATTATTTTAAGTCGGTAATATCTAAGGTTTGTATGATTATTGTTTACTCTATACATACAATTTTAAAATTTGGGATACTTTTTCTCTGGAACAAGTAATAGAATGAGTTTTATTATTACTAATTACTTCATTACAGTTTATATCTTAGTTTTAAATAATGCATATTTATGTTAACTACTTAAATATCTTTTTTCCAGAAAAACTGCTTTTCTTTTTAACATCAATTCCAACTATAGGCTATGCCAAAAGTCTCATTTAATGATTTTGCAGATTTTTATATTTAATATGTTTTTCTTATCTTCTATACTATTCTTCATTTTTATACAACTTTTTGTATAAAAAATTTTATACAAAAAGTTTTATCTGTTGGGAACCCCATAAACATGTCAAGAAACTTATAATAAATAAGGATGTATAATATAATTTTAAAATTTGGAAACATTTTTATTTGAAGAAAATTATTTATAGTCCATGTTATTAAATCAAATGATACATTTTAGAATATATTTTGTTTGCTTTTCCTTTTAGTGATTTAGTAAAAATATAGTATTACAATGTTACTTATTTCATTTTACATATATCATCTTTCAACATGAAATTTAAGTAGCTTTTGACATTAAAAATTTAATTTATAACTAAAAATATCACAATAAGTCATGGGATATAGCCTACAAAATGTACATTTGCTTATATGTGGTGTGTATGGACATATATATTATATACATACATGCATACATATCACCTTAATTCTTGGCTTTGTGATCATTATTTTTTAGAATAGAATTTATATAGACATCCAAATGCTTTATTATTTAAAAGTTGCTCATAGTGACAATATTCAAAGCACTTCTGATATACGGAATATAAGAGTCTTGGAAACTGAACACCAATAATTGTCAACCATTGCTGTTTGAGACATGGTTTGCCTAAGAATCAAGGCTGATATGGGCCTCACTGTGTTGCCCAGTATAAATTTGAACTTGTGGTTTTCCTACCTCAGCTTTCTGAGTGCTGGAATTTTAGGTATATGTTACTAAATTAATTAATATTGTATATAAACTAGCTTCTCTGTAAAACAATTTTTTCAAGACCATGGCCTAGCCTAAAAAAAACAAGGTTTCAAGAAATGAAAGGAAAATGTGATGTTGGAAAATTGAAATATATATTGTCATATGATGCTGGTTGAATACAAAATTGGGAGAAATTGGCAATAAAGTAGTTAACATGTTATCTATCATGATTTAGCCCTTATGAACCTAGCATTCATTTAATTTGTCTTTGTATATATCTGTTTACCCCAATTCTGGTTGTAAGGATTTGGAGGCCACATGATATGCACCTTGAAAGGATCAGATTCGTACTATTGCAATGAAAGTCCTGTTTTCCATACAATAAAGCATATTTAAGTGGATTACAGAGGCCAACTATGTACAAATTAATAGTAAGTTATAAAATACTATAAGAGGGGGCCTGAAAGACAGCCCAGTCATTATGGTGCTTGCTGAGCTTGCAGAGGACCTGAGTCTAGTTTCCAACACCCACCTGGGTAGTACACAACCCTTGTAACTCTAGCTATAGGAGAGCTAGTACCCTCTTGTGGCATCTGTCTGCTCCAGAACACGTATCACACAGATACATACACACACACACACACAGAGAGAGAGAGAGAGAGAGAGAGAGAGAGAGAGAGAGAGAGAGAGAGAGAATGCTCTATTATGCTCCATTAGATTATAGAATTATGATCCTGTGCATATACTTTCTGAAGAGAACTGGGATTGTGGAAGCCCAGGGAAGAAAACTAAGGAAGATGAAGCTGTAACTTGTTACACTGGTTACAGAGACGTAACAGAAATTCTGAAGAGCAAGGGCATAGCATCAAGGAAGAAGAGTTTTGAAACTCCATAGAATGAGAAAACTACATCTGATCATTATATTTGCCTTTGACTGTGATATATTTTGCTATGACAACCCTGGGGCTTCTAAAAATTACTATATATTTCTGGATAAAAATAAATTCAAATATAAATATAAAAATTGACAAGATTAATTTGAAAGATACCAAGATCTATGACCATTGATGATGTGAGCTAGAAACACATAAACTAGATCCTAAACTGAAAGGAAAATATACTACGTGTTGAGGATTGACATTCAGTCACACAGGATCAACCATCCAAATTGAATCACTTCAGGTTTTATTGCATGCTAAGGACTGAACATTTTGTATCAGATGAAATGTTGATTCCAACAAAAGTCATTCAATTATTAATGAATCATACTTTACAAATATGTATTTTGTGGCAGTGTGATGCATGTTTTTACTCATAGTGGTTGATTTAACTTATTTTATAAATATACTTTGATAATATTTAAAGCACCTTTTGTCCTCTCTTGTCACCTCTGATTTGCTTTCAATCATTTGTTAGCATATGACATTAAAGGGAGACGGGAGGAGCAGAAGGAAAGTACCCAGTATAAACAATAGGTTGAGCCTTGGATGAAAAACCCAACCAACTTCATAATATCGTGACTTCACAGTATTGTGAACTAAATTGGCCAGAAAAGTCTGAAGAAATCAGATAAATTACTCAGCATGTGCCTTTTTGAAAAAAATCCAGCAGTACATAAACTATGCTATTAGAATCAGTGAATCAGTGAGTCATTTTCTGTAAATAATAATCATTTAGTTACTCTTGCTCCTGTTACCAAATAGTGACTCACAAGCAGAGGTGATTCCCCAAACAATGGGACACAGAGTCTTCCATCCTGAGCCTTAAACTCATGTCTCACTCCTCCTCCAGAGCACAATAGGACTCACTGATGTGGGTTATCACACTCCTGACGATACCTGTTTTCTCCCTGTGCAATCCATTTGGTTTTCCTGTGAAAGATCTATATGGGAAGTTAAAGGCATGCCCTCAAAGGTTTTCTTTTGTACTTTAATCTCTTCTACATAAACAAAACAGCTACTTTTATAACGAGATATTATCATGCTCATCCACAAAACCTTTATTGATTGAGGAAGAAAGGCTGTTTCTCTTTTTATTCCCCACAGTAATTACTCTGAGTTCCATTAATAACTATCAGTACCCAAAGGGATTGTGACCTGCCTTTGTGCTCCCTGGTATGTACTCAGAGAGAAGCACATTTGTATTAAATCAATGCCTGTTGTATTAGATTAAACTTTGGGCTATTTATGGATTGTGGGGGGGACCTCTGTACAAAATTATATTAATTTTTGTTTCAGTGTAAAGTCCTATGTTTTTCAAGGTATTTCCAGACACTCTAACATGTATTGTTATACTACTGGGGGCATTCTAATGGCATCTGAAGGGTCTACAGTCTAGTCTTAATTAAACCTACGATGTAATGTTTTAAGGTAAATTATGAAACTAACCAATGACTACTTATAATTATTTCAAAACTTTTTTACACAGAATTTAGTTTCTTTTACAACTTAGATCTCTTGCTGTATCATTGGGGTTTTAAAACAGATTCAAGAACTCCTTGATGAATTAAAAAAAATCAATGCAATAAAAATATTCTGACCATAGAAGAGCAACCCTAAATCAAATAAGACTTACATAGACCTTTGATTTCAGTAAAAGGACATTAGAAATATCACTTTTCACTTTTAAAATGCTTGAATGCTGATCTTATGTGTTATACCCTTTCTTCATCAGTCTTTGCCTTCATCCTCATCTTACTGTGCTATGTGGAAGATGTGAGTTATATGTATGTGTGTGTATGTATATATATATATATATATATATGTGTGTATATATATATATATATATTTGCACCTTCATCTGAAATCTCCTTTATTCTCATTATGTACCTTGCCTTTCTCAAATGACAGAAGCCATTAGGAAAACGGTTTCTAGTCATAACCTATTACATGTGTTTACAATTCCTTTATGGGCACTAGAAAAGTTGTTGCCAATCTATATAGTGTAGCCAACAGTTGACCAATTAAGTCATAATGAAGTGTGTGTGTGTGTCTGTGCACGCGCGCTGATGCACCTTTGTGTACATGTATGTTACATCAAATGTCTTCCTTCTGTCCTCTTTATTGAGCCAAGGCAATAAAGAGGTCTGGGACACACAAAGCAAAGCAGACAGGGGACCAGCAACCCTTGAGATCTGCCTGTCCCAGTTCTGAGTCAGCAACACAGACTATCATGCTTTGCTTCCCAGGAACAAATTAAGATTGGTGTGCTTATATCGACAGCACCTTATTAACTGAGATATCTCTATATGCCCAATTAATCTTAAAAGTGTGTGTGTGTATCACATATTTTATAAAATCAAACTTATATTCCATTTGGACTTATCAAATGACTTGGGCATGACTATAGCTGACTCTCAACAAACATATATAGTACTTGATGGACAGCTGGGAGTGAGGTCAGTGGGAGTGTTGTTACCTGATTGTTCTAATTTTTGGGTCTAATCCATAGCACCACAACTATTAATAGTAACAATTTGTTGAGTACATAAATACTAAATTAATTATTCTTAAAATTGTTTTCTGTATCATCCACAAACATTGTGACTAGTCACATTTGGCTAAAACATTTAGTATCTAGGATAAATGAAGCATATAATTTGACATTTTAGTTAAAGTTTAAATAGCTGTATGTGGCTGGAGACTAATGCATTAGATTTTGGTGTGGTGAAGTTTCTATGTGCGTAAAACTACTTGTTCTTTCTTTCTTTCTTTTTCTTTCTTTCATTTAGTGCCTTTTTAAGGTGGGGTTTCTCTGTAGCTTTGGAACCTGTCCTGGTACTAGCTCCTCTAGACCAGATTTGGCCTTGAACTCATAGAGCTATGCCTTCCTTTACCTCCGGAATACTGGGATTAAAGGTTGGACCAACACCACCCAGCCAAAATTTGTTCACTCTTATGGGCTCTGTGCATTGGTTAAAATAAACAAATATATGTATATGTATATATATATATATATGTAAATATATATATATGCTCTTTTTTTTTCTCTCAGAAGAAGTGCCAACTTTTCACATTGTTCTTCTAGTCCACAGTAGCCGAGGAGAGTGATGATTGTAAGAAGTTGCTGTTTGCCACTCTCTGGGTTCTTTAAAAGTTTATTTAGACCTCAATTCAGAAAAACCTTGAGAGCCTCTCTTACATATACCATTAACTTCTCATCTACCTACCTATCTGTTCATCTACATGTAATCTATATTGTATTTGTTATTAAGTATAAATTTTAAATACTGGCCGGAACTTAATTTATGTGGGTTTCAATTACAAAATACATAGAATTAGCCAGCTAACTCCACCAAACAATATTGAAGAAAAAAGGCAATGTTTTAAAATGATTCAAGGAATTACATAGTTTAAAAAACTACTATGCGTTATACTGAAACATTTAAATGTAAAGATGATAAATATAAAGAGCGATTCACTATACAAGTACAGGCGTTTCTTTTTTTTCACTCAAAGGTGGTTTTTATTTTTTTATTTATTTTTTTTATTTTTAATAAACTTTAAAATTACACTTTCTCCCCTTGTCCCAGGCCCTCCTGCTTCCCCATCACCCTTCCTCCCTCTCTCTGCCCTGTGGGAAGCCCAGGCCCCCCCCCATCCCAGCCTAAGAAGGTGTGCATCTATATAGACTAGTTTCCCAAAAAGTCAATACATGCAGAAGAGATAGGTCCCCGTGCCATTATCATTGGTTTCTCAGTCAGCCCCCATTGGCAGCCACATTCAGAGAGTCCGGTTTGGTCATATGCTCCTAGGCTGCAGGCATTTCTTTTAAATCAGTGAAAACATAAAAATACTCCACTGAGAGTGGTCTTCTGGGAGTCCCAGTGGTAGCATACAAGCCTCTCATCAAGGAAAGGTTTTTTATCACTTAAAAATATTTTTAAAGTATATAAAATTATGCTTTCATATTTTGAAAAGCAAAGTATTCACAGTTTAATTTAGGAAAGCGCTTTGTAGCTCCTACTCTTGGTCAGCCCACGTGGAATGATTTGTGGTGGAAAAGTATTAGTTGCCTTGTTAAGCAAGAGAAAGCTGTGCTCAGGACTGTGAATGTGTACGTGTATGTGACTACGTATGTATGTGTGTAGATGGATTTGCCACACCTAGACGAATGGTAACTCTTTAAACTAAAAGCTGTGTGCCTTCCACTGTTGGTTTTTCATGGCTCTGTCCCAGTACCTGTAGTGACCTAAAAGCGTCCAGGACTCACAGCTAAGAGTGAGGGGTTTATTTGTACATTTGACTCGCAGTGGGAAGGCAGCGTCCCTGCTCCAGTACTTCAACCCTTTCCAGAATCCTAGAAGCTTTTTTCCAGAGCACTGTTTCAATTTGGAGATTCACACAATAAAAGTTGAGTGAGGCTCCCACCTCTCCTCAGGGATATACAAATGGCATAAGGCTATCAAACCTCTCTGATAACAGGTAGTATATTTGCTCCTAACTGAAATTACCGATTCAGTACAGTTCAAAGTTTATCTTCTATGTCAGGATTACTTCTGTTCCATAAGCCTTTAAAAACAAGGGACTGCAGTAATCCCAGCTTTGCAGACTCCTTGTGACCTTAATGTTTGGGAAACATTTAACATTGTTCCCAAATTTCGAATTCAGACACAACTCACATTTTCTTCTCCATCTTCTAAAGATCTTAGGGTCAACTCTGACTTTTTCCCTTCCTTGTCTCAATTTTAAGGCTCTTAAAAGACTGACTCTCAATTTCAACCTTCCAAACTTCATCAGGAAGAAAGAATGGGGTCGATGTGAGCAGTCTTGGCAAGTCCCCATCGCTCTTCAACTTCTGCACGCCGCATCCTTGAGCACAGCCAGTGGCTGTCTCCTTCCCAGCGACACAGGGATTAAACCAAACCCTGGGAGTGAGAAACGACTAAATTTAGAACAAACCTGACCATTATGACGGTGGGAGCTGGCTTTTCCCTCATAATACCTCATCATCTGTAGGTAGAAATTCTGACACCTCTAGTATTACATGATTATTTAAGGACTAAATGTGCATATGACTTTGCAAAGTCATGGTAGCTAGTAGGTAAAAGTATACTGTCAAAACATATGTGTTATGGTACAGTTCCTGTTTTATTGGAAGTTCCAGTGTTTAGTGCTCCAGAAGTTATGTAATGAATACAGTCATGGAACACTTAGGTAGAGGCTTGCTTCAGATTTTTTCTTTTTCCTTTTCCTTCCTTTTTTCTTCCTTTTGGGCCATAATGGCATAGCTGCTTGGATTACTGTTTCGAACAGACCACATTAAAAACATCTACAAGGTTAGGTAAGACAAACTATGTCTTACCTCTTGTCTCTGAAGTTACAGTCTGTGTTCATGATTCTGAGGTTAATTTTTTGCCTTTCATGTGCAGTGTGTACTTTAATAACTGGCACAATCCTGTCACTGTTGCACACATGCAAATTTGGAAAAACATCAAACTGCTTATATCTCTGTGTTCCTATCTAAAAAATTGGGATAATGACCTTTTCTATCTTATCTCTTTAAACTATGGAACCATTTGAAAGAGAGAAAAGGATCATCCATATTTTTATCAATAACAAAGTAAGTCATTGAAAACCACTCGTTTGAGGTCTTACATGTGAACATCTAGGAAAGCAAAGTGGTTTCTTCAATGTTCACTCCAGGGAAAGGCTGGCTCTGCTTTCTGTTTGCCCTTTTGTATTTCCTTCTGTGATTTGTGTCACTGGGTCTTGCAGCAATGAAGACAGAGAGCACTGGCATGATTTAATTACTAGGTTAGCCATCTGCCAGGTTTGTGTTCCATCTTGGTCCTATAACGCCAGACGAAGTAGAATAGTCTTGCAATTTTATCCCATTTTTTTTTTCACTTAACAGAGCCACCCAGTTCCACTTGAGTATGAATGCATGCCATTCCTGTTCGCTAGGGTTTGGCTGTGGTTTAAAAAGTATGTGAGACTTTTTTGTTAATTGAGTTTATTAAGTTCTTGAGACAAAGTCTTCAGAGGCTAGGAATGGTAGATTACAAGAAGCCTCTTGAGGTTTTACTTTTATTTAGTTTACACTATAAATTGTGTGTGTGTGTGTGTGCGCATGCACACACGAAGGTGCCCATGGAAGTGAGAAAAGGATATAGCATTCCTTGAAGCTCTTGTTATAGCCAGTTGTGAGCTGCTCAGTATGGGTGCTGGCAACTTAACTTGGATAATCGGCAAGAGCAGTACTCACAAACACTGAGCCATCACTATGGCGCCTGACCTTTGACCTTCTAAACAGGATTCTTTACTGCTCTTTTCCTTTAGGTTGGCTAAACTCCTAACTCAGAGTCTTGGGTGATTTGCCAAGGCAGGATAACTTTCATTTAGGGAACAATGTATACATTTAAAGTTTTGGGGTATAATGTATGACAAGTAAGATCCTACTCTATCCATTCCTAGGACATAGATAAAGCACAGGACATTAAATACCATGTCTGTTGACTTAGTTCCTTAACCCCTGTATTCTTTTGAGGTTATAGTGACTAGGTGAGCTGTGAGAGTTTATCTTTCTTGTTTTCTACTATGGATTAGATTTTGGAGTACCTTGGCCTGAAGAAAAGTTCTTTTCAGACTTTGTGGTGCAGTGAAAATATCTTTTTTTGTTTTTGTGTTGTTTACATAGTTTTGTTACAAATCATTCACATTGTATAAAGTGATGGCAAACTTATCAAAAAAAGGTATAGAACAAAAGTTTGGTTTAAATTTGGAATAGAAATGTTAAAGAGTTTTCTTCTCTTTTTAATACTTATGAGTGTTCTGCCTACATATATGTATGTACTTGAAGTGCATGTGGGTGAGAGGGCATTGGGTTGTCTAGAACTGGAATCATAGACAGTTACAAGCTACCACCTGTTGAGCTCAACAATGATTTGAAAAAATATTATTATATCCAAAATAATCTCTGTTCCTGTTGTCTGAAATTTATATTTCATTCACTTGGACACCTAATATTTTTGTTAGGCAGCTGTGGTTAAAAAATAACATCAATACTAAAGATTTATTATGCAGGCATAATTAATATATTTGCCTTGGTAAAGTAGGTAACAAAATATACACAATTAGAATATGACTGATGAACTTTCAGGAAAACATGCCCATCAAATGTAATAATTTTTATTAAATTATTTACATTTAATTTAATAAAAATATTTTATTTTAATTAATATAAATATTTTAATAAAAATATTTTTTTTTAAAAAAAGTCTTGTTCTTTAAAAGTTAGGACTATGAGGTTGTCAGAGCATCATGTACTTTAGTGGATAAAGAATCGTTAGTGTTAAGACCACACTGATGAAGATTTCCACAACAGCTTAAACAGCTTTTGCACTGGATGCTCCCACATTCTTTTGTGAGCCCTTAAGGCAACTTTCTGCAGAACAAGCTCTGCTCAGGGCTTAGTTAATGGGAGACTTCACAGATTTCGCACGAGCTCTGCTGCTATGAGGTTCGAATTGCTAGTTTTGTAGAGATCAGTTGCCCTAGCAAGAGAAATCTCTAATACATAACCTATGTATCTTTCCAGTTTTCTGCTATGGATTAGATTTTGGAGTACCTTGGCCTGAAGAAAAAAAGTTCTTTTCAGACTTTGTGGTGTGGTGAAAATACCTTTTTTTTTTTTGTTTTTGTGTTCTTTACATAGTTTTGCTACAAATCATTTTCATTGTATAAAGTGCTAACAAATTTATCAAAAAAAAGTATGGGACAAAGGTTTGGTTTAAGTCTGTTTGCCCTCATCTTGAAAGATCACACCTTCTAGACACTTTCACTGCCTGCTTCCCCTTTTCCTCACCATCTCAGCTGCCCCCTCTGTAGTGACCCCCACACTTTCCTGTTTCTCATGCACCTCTGCCGTGCTCAGATTCCCAGTGGAGTCTCTCTGTGCTCTCATCAGCTCCCAGTCCCCTCCCGTGTTTGTAAGCTTGGGATGGTATCCATCAGTCTGGCAATTTTCAATGTCACTTACCAAGCACATATTCTCATCTAGTGTTCACATCCAGGAAATCTCTTTATTAATGAGGGAATTCATTGAGCAAACTGAGCCCTAGCTCCTTACTTCCTATAAAGAAGCATAAACATGCAATGATTCAAAGGTGTTTTCAAAAGGTTAGAGTCACAGGATTGGCAGGCACACGGCTTGTGCCATTAGGTTAGTCTTTGTGAGGCTGAGTTTCTTTTTTGTAGCATGGAATCGTTACAATCACAGAGTGGTTTGTTTGAGATAAGAACTTAACGTACTTGGCTGAATTACGTCGTGTGTGTGTTCAGAAAGCATTCATTGCCACTGCACACTTTTTGACTAAAGAAAAGAGGAAATATGGGAGAGAGATTAACCTGGATTTGGTTAGAGCAAAGAACCTTAAATTTCCCCACCCTGAGAAACTTCTTCTTTCTGATCCTAGACAAAAATTCATGTGTCACTTAACAACTGACATTTATAGTTATAAATACATTTTTAGGGGATGACATTGTGTAAATATCAAGGAGTATGCAAGAATAAAATGATAAAATGATACCTATTGTACATGTAGGTAGATAGTAAGGTGAACCTGAACTATGACAGTCACACAGCTCATGACCAAAGCACAGTGTACATCAGCCATATCCAGCCCTCCTTCAGTCTCACTTATCCCCTACTCCATTATGCCACTCCCTCTTTCCTTCCAGAACAGTGTCCTTTTAATGTGTGTGTGTGTGTGTGTGTGTTATACACATGTGTGCATGCATGTTTAATGGTTTTGAATCATTTACTTTCTGGGAAAATTCTATTCATTTTTCAAAATCTGCTTACTCTCCATGTGCACATTAAGATGGAGTTAGTAACGTTGAAGTAGCCTGCTCTAGCATTCCCGTTCTTCTGTTTCTTAGTTGATCCTGCATCCTTTTTGTATTTCGTCTTATTCCATAAATTGTCACAAAATAGTCACGGGTCGTTAATTGTGAAAGAGACTCTGGAAGTCATTTACTAAAAGGTCCTTATTTAGGTCGAGCGAGATGACTTGGTGCAAAAGAATGCTTGTCCGTAAGTAGGAGGACTCAAGTTCAGAGATCAGCACCCATTATAAAAAGCAGGTGGTGATTGCTCACATGTGAAGACAGATGCTTAAAAGAAATCCCACACTAGCTCAGAACCAAGTATAATAGAGGGTTATTTATTTAGGGGTAGACTCACAGATTACAGTCCTCTGCACAAAAAGGGAACAGGAACCAATCACGCTGCCAGAAGAGAGCCTGGATATGTGCTTTATATCAGCATATATAGTATAAGAGGCCACACCCAAGTGGGCAGGTAACTTAAAGGCTACTGGCTGTAGGAATTCCTACAGCACACGAGGGAGACGAAGGGAACACTAGAGCTTGCTGGCTATTGCCAGGCAGCCTGATTAAACTCAAGAGGTTAAGACAGAATGTGGTCAAGTAAAATGCCTGTTGTCCTCCTCTGGCTGCCTCATGGATGAATACAGATGTGCCTAATCACAAATATACATGTGCATGCACTATCACACACATCTGTGTACTTGCACACACATACTAATCATGTCCTCACTTAATAGCAGCAACTACAAAGCTAAGATAAACTCTTTGGGGGACTTATTTGCACGTTATCTTCTGACAAAACAATTGATGAGTTTTTGAGACTTAGAGAAGTAAGTTTGTCTTGTTGAAGAGGATGGACTCACGTGCAAGTGACTTCCAGAATAAAGGGAAGTCTTGTAGCAGGTACCTGAGGACAAACCTACAAATGCTCGCTAGGTACTTTTCATGTTGTGCTATGTTTTCTTTTTTTTTTGTGAACTTCAATTTTCTTGCTCTTTAGTGATAAGATCTCACTATCTGGCTCAGGCTTGTTTCAAACATGTGGTCCTCCTGCTCCAGCCTTCCAAATGCTGGTGTTACTGGCGTGGGTGTGGGACAAAGTGTTCGGCTTCAAATTTCATCTTATTTTGCAAATTCACTTTTCAAAAGTTGCTCCTGAAATTCTTTGGACATCTAAGGCTGGTCCCTACAAGACTAATATTTATAAGTCTGGAAATTCTTTTGATTCTTCAGTGGAATTGCCTAGCCTCTGTCTTCAAAGGATGTCTGTTCTCAGAGGCCACCACGGTTCAAGGAAAGTGGAAAGAATATTCTTTTTTGTTGTTGTTCACATGTTTGTTTTCCCTCAGTTAAGTGGAAAAGATCAAGACATAAAATCTCTACCCTTCATTTCAAATGGAGTCATCCTTTGTGTTCCTAACCACTGGTCACTTATCCTTAATTTTACAATCATACTTAGTTTTATTGACCTTGGTTGTCTACAGACCATTGTCGGGATTGCTGCCTCCCTTTTACTGAGGAGGGAGAAGAGAGAAGGAGGGAGTGGAATAATAAGGATTAATGCTTAATCGGTCAGGAAATGGAAGCTTGTTCAATCCAGTTTTCCTCTCTTGCACTGTACTGTGCTCTTGTGAACAAACTTTTCATTGTGTCTCAAGGGCCCCTACCTTAGGCCAGCAACAGAACCCATCCTATGACCATCGCCCTGAGAGAAACTGGTTATTCCCCATATAAGTCATAGCAAAGTGCCTAGAAGTTCCATGGCCCAAAACATCACTAGGTCCCCATGTTATAGCTTGTGTTGCCTTTAAACAGCTGTTTTTCTCAAGTTGTGCTTTAGAAATAGTCTTCCTTTACCAATTAGCACTTAAGAAGTGAAAATTAACCCTCAGTGAGTGTTTGATTTCCTTGGTTCCAGTAAAAGATGTAAACAATCAGGCTGGACCGTTCCAACATTAACTTGTAAGAGTTTGAATCTCAAGGAAGGGTTACCAGACCCTTCCTTGTCAGACGCCTCTGGTAACATCCAAAGTTCCTGATCAGTCAGTCACTTGTTATAAACTTAGAGCAGGGTCTACCTAGTACTAGTGATCAAAGGACAATTGTAATCATTATTGTTATTTATATTATTTATATTTGTGAACATTAAATGAAGTGTCATCTGATTTGAAATACACGGGAAGTGCTTCTATGTCTCTTTGTAGATAAGGAAACCAATTCCCTCCTAAGCTAGAAATTAGGATAATCGGAATTAACTTCTTCATTTGTCAGATGACTTTAGAACTGATTTCTTCATTGATTTGATGGCCTTACATCGCTGCATTTCCAGGAGAAGCATTTTGACCAAGTGGAAAATGAGCTTGTCCCTCTGGTGTCTTTGGCAGCACATTAAGAGCAGACATAAATTTACATTGGAAGTTCATCTCTGTGTTGACACTTCCTTGAAATTCATCTCTGTCGGGTGATACTTTAATAATTGCTTCTTGTAAGCATTTGGAATGGATTCAGACATAGATTTATGTGCTCTCTGTAAACATCAAGACGATGATTTCTCATTGATTTTATCACATATCTTGTAGATATGCCAGTCATGTATCATTCTCATCTTTCTGCTAAATCCAGACACTGCAAGAAATGGGAGCTGGTAAAGCCTAGTCCTTCCATTTGTTGGGGAAACAGAGATACTGATCCTCAAGAAAGAAGGAAACCTTGTGTTAGTAGTTGCCAGTGAAAATCTACCCCTACCAATTTGTGTCCTAGAAGCATTCATATTCTTTATAAGGCCATCATTTCTGGCATTTAATTTTCCAAATTTATTTTCAAAAAACATGCTATATTATGGTCCATTACCAATCACTAATGGAGAATTTTATGACTAACTTTTGGAACAGAAATGATTATTTGCTGTGTGAGGATACATTTGCAAAACTAGATGTGGTAACATTTAAATGGCCACTTATTTCTAGTAGACTACTGCTCTGACTGTAGCCTAAAACTTAAATTTCCATTTCATGATATCATTATCTTCAAGCCCAGATGGATGTCTTTTGCACTTAAAGAGCATAAGTGAAACCAATTTGATGGAAATAGGCTGGGTTTTGTCATTAGGAAATTTAGAAATGGAAAAATAATGACTTGCATAATAAATGCATGGTTGGAGGCCAGGTCCATCCCCCAATGTAGTTAGTTTTTTCAAGAAACAGGAAAGTAATACACATCTCTACTAGATGCTCCTATTTTCAGAAATGGTAGCTTCAGTATCCAGTGAATCAAACCGAGCAATGTGAGCTCTTGCATGTGTGTGATGAGCAATTTATTTTATGCCTCTTTTGCATTCCAATTTTCTAGAAAATACAGCTCTTAAAATAATGCCATCGTCATTGTTTCTTTCTTATTTTTAACCACTACGTGAGCTGTGAGGATCCATTAAACAGTTTTAGATTCTTTCTTTCTTTATTGATGTCTCCACAGTCTGTTTCCAACATTGCTGAGAGCTGTAAAGTAAACAATGATTCAGTGACAAAATTTATACAGTGCCTATAGTGTAAATATTCCCGGAGAGAGGCTTCTTAGTCTAGAAAAGCGGCCTGAAAAGCAAGACATAGCTCTTCAAGAGTCTCTCTCTCTCTCTCTTTTTTTTTTTACATTTTGACTTCTAAGATTTACTCATACTTACATAAACTTCAAGTGTTTATTTTATAGCTAATCTCTACTGAAAACTTTTCCAAACTCTGTTTCCATGTTGTTTAACATACAAAGGGTAGGATAAAGAAATAAAATAGAGGTTAAGAGACCTGTCCGAAGCCTCAGACCTAGCTGCTGTGTCAAGAATCAAACCACACAGGTGTCAGGTTTTTTTTAAAGGGCCCATTGTTTCTACATGGCTCTTCTCAGACTATGATCTAATTTCTTTACCTTTCAATGTAAAATATCCTTTACATTATTAAGGTATTTAAACTTACAATGTTAATATGCCAATGTAATATATGATGACTAAGCACCAGTAATATAATATGTCAAATATTTATTTAATTGCTTGCTGAGGACTAATAATACTGGGGATAATTTCTGTTTTGCTTTGTTTTACTTTCAGGAAGTCACATAGTTCCAGTAATTAGTGGTAAATGGAAGCACTATCTGGTAACATGCCTTCAGACTTTTAAAATTAATTTAGTAACATGAATACTCAAGAGGCTCCCAAAGTTTGTCCTTATCACAAACTTAAGGATGACAAACTTGATTAATGAAGTTAGTTGGATTAAATGATGAAAGAAAAACAGTTCATTGAAGCATTTTTCGGTAAACTTAGTACTGCAGATATCAAAATACTCCTGAATAATCCATGGAAAGGGTCCAAGGCAAGAGAGTTTTAAAAGGCTCCTCACATCATGCCCTAGGTGAACACTTCACTTCTGCTCCATTCCTGGAACATTTATCTGATTCACATCTCCTATATGCTTGACACATTGTGATGTGTATACGTGACTGTCTACGTGAGCTTTTTTCCTTCCAGACATTTGGGTTTGGGTGGAAAGAACTAGGTGTCCAGGTATCTGGGTGTTTCATACTAAGTAATCAACTCCCACTACATGAAGGTATTCAAACATCAGTGAGGTTCTAAGGAATTCTTTATAACATAGACACACCAGTTCTCATGCAAGGCTCTTCACGACTTTTATTTCATCCAAGTGACAACTACAAGCTGAAACTCTAGCAGCCTTATCAATGTGAATGGCAGAGGGAGGATCTGAAGCCAATCCATTCTCTCTGTTACTCTTCCATTCAGCAGATTTATCCTGAGAGATTCTTCATGTGTCAGACGTTATGTCAGACCTGAGGATCTAAAGTTGAATGCGTTGAGATCCCCTGAAACTCTGCCTAGTCACAAAGCTAGACTATAAACAGTAATTACAACACAATGTGGTAAAGGCTTTGACAGAACAATGCACTTGCTGCCGTGGGATTTCTAAAGAAGGAATAAATGACTGAGCACAGCAAATTGCTCCATTTAAATTTAACATACTTTTGATATTCATTCTAGTCTGATTGTTTAGAACGTAACTATTACAACTCAGAAAAAGGTAGGAAAAGGCCTATGTAAATTAATGAAACTTTAAATATTGCATTTCTATTTCTAAGCTAATTAGTGTTCATTATTGTTCACATTATACATTTAATTTGACTCTCAGAGAGATATCTATATAAAGTCTAATGTGAGAAATCTTTATATGGCTTGCTTAGAAATATAATCATTTTATTGTCATTTATATAATTTCAAAATCCAAAGAGAAGGCTCAAAAAAGAATTATTTTCATAGGCACCTTGTAAGAACAGATATGTGGAGGAATTAGGGTAGGGGTACACCATATCATGAAAATAGCTCAGAATGAGTCAGAAACATGAACTATGTTCTAGAATGCATGTGGCGCCAGAGCGTTGAATAGAAGTTCATGTGCTTGGTTTTTTTTTATTTTATTTTGTTTTTATTATTATCAAATCTTGTACAGAAAAAAATTTTGCCTTGATGAGTAGATTTATTTCACTTTTCATAATTTATCAATACTTTTTAATTAAAAAGAAATAACTATGGAAAATTACAACATTTAACAATGGCAATAAAATATTTTCTGAATTATAAAAGAATCCAAATCATCACAAGTCTCTTAGTACTTCTTAATAATTCTCAAACTATTGCAACTGAGAGCAATGAAAACTCATTAAGAACAAGACATGGCATACAAGGAATAAAAAATTGTGAGTAAATGAACATTATAAATGCTATCATTATTTCTCTTCCTGAAAAAAATGGAAAATGATTTAAAGTTTTATTATTTTTGTATTTTCAAGTTAAATTTTTGGATAGAGACGTCACAATTATGTATATTAATGGACTTCATTGTGTGGCTTTCAAGGGAGAATAAGTAGCATACGTAGAGCCTTAAAGTTTCATCGTTTGTTAGAAGTATACTTAAAGTCATGTGTAATATTATGTCTAATTATTTTCATTCTGAAGCACCAGAATTTATTCTACCAAACTACAGAACTATATCAGAAGGCATACATTTCTCAATAATCCCTTTAATTCCTCTTCCCCAGCCTACAGAACCAGGACCCCCTCTTTTAGAGATCAAGTCTCTCAGATTCCTCATGAGTGAAATCATGCAGTTTGTCTTTCTCTGTCTGACACACAAAATAAAATAAAGGCATCTAAAAATAAACAAAATAGATATGAAAAGGCCGACAGCAAATGTGGACAGACTGATGTTCTGTTTAAAAACTTAATTCCAAAAGCTGAGAGTGACCAGTAGCCAATGGTTAAACACCAAAGGAGCCAAGAGTGTGCTTTAGGTTAAAGACAAAACAAACCAATGAGAAATGGGTAGAAGCCAATGCGGGGGCGGGGGACAGTCACCCCTTTCAAGCCTCTTAGGAATGCATGTTCAACACATTCCAGGATCACATCCCCCGTAGGCTGTGGAGGTGCTCTGCCCAGTGTCTATCCATCCACCTTAGGCCATGTTGTAAAAAGAAATGAGGAGAAACAGTTGCTCTTCTGTGTTTTATATCGAAGCTCTACTCTGGGAACCCCTCCTGTAATTAGAAGAAATTATATTCGTTCTTTCTTCACATTCCTTCATATCATTCCAGTTCAATTCTTCTGTTTCACCCATGTAAGAATGCAGCAGGAGCATGTTGTGTTGATGATGCTATACCTACCTTGAATGAACAAATCTATTCCTTGGGAGTAGAATTGGTAAGAGGGCAAGCCTTTTAAGTCCCATTTCTACCAAATTTCTGATTTACTGCTGCTGGAGACCAGGGATAAGAGAGGGTTTTCTGAATTGCTTAAAACGCATGAAGAAGTTGAACTGACAGATTATGCCATTGCTTCCTTCAGATCCTGTCTAAGGAGTCCCCTCCAAAATGATTTGGGAGTGTGAATGTCTTCCTAGTGTCTTGATGAAGTTCCCTCAGGGAGCTGGAATGCTGAAGGTCAGCAGCCACCAAAGCCATGCTAACAATATGGCTTCTCACATGGCCAAAAAGAATAAGACATGGAGTAAACAGATTTTTATAACTCTCACCACAAAACTCATTTATAGTTAAAAATAAAAAAGACAAAACAAAGAACAGTTCTAAACTTTGCATGCAAACATAGCAGCTCAGAATATGGCATTACCCAATTATACTCTTATCCAAGGTATCCCTAAAAATACTCTGTAATCTCATTCATTGAAAAGGAGACTATGTTTCTCAGTAGTCCTTTGAGATATAACTAGAAGCCAGCATAGGAGGAGAGAGATCTAATGCAAAGACACGAACTGAAACTCCGCAGCTCATAGCCCCACTAAGAGTGTCATTCTTGCCCCTCATGTTTAAAGTCTGTCTTAAAGGTGTCACAATAGACAGGACTCTTTTCTCAGGAGCCCCCATGCTGTCTCTTGTGTGTTCTCATCTTTCTCCCAGCCTGTTTCTTTCTAGTTAAGAAATGTCAACTTCACTTTGTAATAACTCATCTGCAATTTTTTGTTTCAATTTATTAAACAATCTATTGATTCTTGTGGATCTTTCATTTGTCAAGACACACAACTGAGATTATAGGTTGCATATTGTCCTGTGTGATAGCCCATTATCTGATTTTATGTGAATAAGAGTCTCGAAGCCATTAAGGGGTATCTCTGAGTCTTGAGAGCTCAGGCCAGTACCCCTTCCCTGTTGCCTTTGATAGTCTCTACATAAAATATCTATTTTTTAAAATATTTAACGGATTTTAAATTAAATTGAGTCTCATGTAGCTGAAACTTCTACTATATGCAAGCAAGATAATCACGGTTAAATCCATTTTAGGAATTTTTAATAAATTTATTATAAATGACATTTTAAACCTTATCATTATATATTACCACTTCATCTAAATTCTCCTTATTCTAACTAGACATAATTCTGGAGAGGATCTGAGAATCTAATGCAACATTGAGTTGTAATTACGATCAATGTAAGTTCAGTCATCATCTTGCTTTTTTTTTTTTTTTGGTTTTTCAAGACAAGATTTCTCTGTAACATTGGAGCCTGTCCTGGTACTAGCTCTTGTAGACCAGGCTGGCATCGAATGCACAGAGATCTGCCTGCCTCTGCATCCCAAGTGCTGGGATTTAAGGCATGTGCCACCACTACCTGGCATCATCATACTTTTAATAATCATCTTTTTAAAAAAATTTATACATGTAAGAGGTATTAGAGTTACCTGATATCACAAAAGAATACCTGGGAATATTTCAGCATTGCTATTTAAACTACCCTTTATGAATATGTAAAGCAAAAATATTTTTGATTTTTCTCAACATTTATTACCATTGTATTTGCAGATGAATTTTTTTATTTTTATTTTTGCTAATTCTAGTTTAGTCAAGTATTCCACTCCAGTTCATATAAGATCTTGTTAGTGAGACTGGCTAGTTTTTATTTGAGCAAAAGTAGAAACCTCATTTTCCTCAAATGGTTGCATTTTTTGAAGGTATTCTGCTCTGTCTCGTTGGGTGTGTTTTCCTAAAGGTATATTTTCTGGGTTCTTTTGTTCATTATTTGTATTTATTCCAAACTTGACATTTGTCAACTTCCAAAAAAGCCAACTAAATTGCTTTCTTTTTGTGTTCACTTCCAGAATATATAATTAATTTCACTATAAAACCTCTAGTGAGAAGTTACCCATATCTCTTGGTCAATGGAAGAGAACAGATGTAGGAAATATATTTACTAAATTATGGATATCATTTTAGGATTGAGACCAATGAAGTTTGTAAGCTGAAAAAGTCTCCTAGTTTTTTGTCTCTCATGCTTTTCACCTTCTACTTATATTATGATCCTCGGGCAATGGGATAAATGGCCTTATGAATGGTAAAAGAGATGAAAGTGATAAACTAAGAAATATGCAAAATGATACATATGTTTTAATAATTCTACATACCATTGATGTGGAAGTGTTCTCCTGTATTTTGTATTACTCTTATTGGTTGAATAAAGAGCTGCCTGGCTTATAGATAGGTCAGCCCTTAGGTGGGCGGAGTAGACAGAACGGAAGTTCTGGGAGGAGAAGAAAGGAAGTGAGCCAGTCGCCATGAGGTTCCCGTCGGAGATGGAGGTAGCTTAGGACTGTCCGGTAAGTCACCCACCTTGTGGTGACATACAGACTTTTATAATGGGTTAGTTTATGAGGTGAGGGCTAGCCGGGAAAAGGCTAGATATAACGGGCAAGTTTGTCATGTGGTTATTTTGGGTGCAGGCGGCCAGCGGCTGAGCGGGCCAGCGGCTGGCAGCTGGGGAACACAACATGCACCATATCTCTCCCCTAATTTACAACATACCATAATTAAAACTTCAAAACAACTACTCTAAGTATACATAATTGAAAGTGGATGAGTAGGTATAAAAGGCCCAACAATAGCAAAGCCTCAATCTTGATCTCAAAAAGTATGCAAATATTGAGTACAGTTAGAAGTTGCAAACATGAGTTCTGCTGGCCTCTCTCTCTGAGCCAACACCGTTAACCGTCATGATTATTACCAAACATTTTACAACCTACATTCGTAGAACAAAAAGTTCAAACTTGGGAAGATAGACACTGTTCAATCACTGTCTTGGGTTCCTATCAGCAAACATTTTTGTTTTATAATTCTTACAAGGAGTATGGAGATGCAAGGACATGGGGTGAGTTTTCTCAATTTTAGTCTAAGGTTTTGGCCCATGTAACAGTTAGCTTTTGACTGTATAGTACTCTTTTATCATTTGCCAAACAAGCAGGTTGACTAGTTTTTCCTCCAACAAGCTTTTGGAGAGAATCCAAATCATTTAAATTTGATGCACCCTGTTCCATTCCTTCCCTCACTAGTGGACTGCTTTCGGGAAAACTGGCATCAACATTTAAGATGTTACTATGAAAGACATCTTAAAACGGTCCACTAAAAGTCCATAAACAGCAAATTTCATTCTATCTGCCATAAAGCAAGTTAATTTTATTTCTGTGTGCGCTATTTGATTTGCTATAATTAATAAAAATCCATCCATATGTTTCAGGAACTGTTGATGGCCTGAGAATGTTAGGCAGTGGCTGCTTAATCAAGCACCAGACACCTTTGGCTCTCATTTTCCCACTGATTCCATGCATCAGTGTCAAGAGCTTGTGTGGAAAATGAGTCGTGGTATTTTCGCAGAGCACACTACAGTTTCCTATTGGGAAATAAAAATCATACATATTTACGTGTGTCTCTTGCCCTCATGTTCAACTTAGATTAAAATTTCTGCTTTCTAAAATACGAAGGAAGAAAAGGAGTACTTCAGGCTCTCTGCCAATTGTAAGACAATTCCTTACTTTACTATATATATTCTTTGTATGCATGGCAACCTTTGCAGTCAAATCAACACATGCATGCCTGCACACCCTATCCAGTTTTGGTTCCTACAGGGCTGACAGTATATGTCAATATATTGTCTGACCCAGATTTCTAATATATAAATTAGATTAAGTACTTGGATCTGGTATATTATTGGAAGAAAAGTAATGTTAAAAGTTTAAAAATGGGGCTGGAGAGATGGCTCAGTGGTTAAGAGCACTGACTATTTTTCTAGAGGGCCCGGGTTCAATTCCCAGCACGCACATTGCAGCTCACAACTGTCTGAAGATCCAGTTGCAGAGGATCTGACACCTTCACACCAATGCACATAAAATAAAGTTAAATAAACCATAAAAAATATTTTTTAAAAAAGTTTAGAAGTGGTTTTGACGAATATGTAGGTGGTTCTGGAGAGATGGCTCAGTGGTTAAGCACACAGCTTGCTCTTCCAGAGGACTAGGATTTGATACCCAGAAACTACATGGCAGTCAACAACTGTTTATAACTTTAGTTCTGAGGGGATCTGATGCCCTTTACTGACCTCCACATTCACCAGGCAAGCACGTGGTGAGTACACATAATTCAGACAAAAGCACCTAAGCACAGAAAATAAAAAAATAAATCTTTTAAAGTTTTTAAAAATGAATTGGTACAAGGTGGTGTAGCTTTATAAACATACCACCACCATCTTCTGTAAAGTACCAAAAAGGACACATCCTGTGCCAAGCCAACCTCCTTCAGTTAGTGCTAAACAGTATTCAGTATAAACTGTTCTAGTCTGTGTTTACCCATCCAAAGGCTGTTAGTTCTTAAAAGTAATTGCCTGAATATATCCTCCTTCTGGTGTATATTAAGGCAAAGATCTGATTGCAGGTATGTTTCCCCTATTGAATCTATCTAACATGCTTACCTAAGTGTAAATGAATGTCAGAGGGCAAAAGAACAAAAAGTCCCCCAGAAGAAATAAATGTTCTTATATAAATATGAGGGATAGTGAGCACTATACGCTATAAGCTCTATAAACTCTGTGTGAACATGTAGTACTTACTTTATTTAATTATTACATCCATATTTGATTTTTTTTTACTATTCAGTTTGAGTTTTGAATGTGGACTTTTTTTCATTTTATATTGAAATTTTGAGTAGGCATTTTAACATGCATTATCTATTTGCAGGGAAATGATGGGTTTTCAAAATGCAATAGTCTGTTTTATCTGCACCATTCCTTTTGCTGATAAAAGATGAATTTTGCCTTTTATTGAATTATTTGTCTGTACAATTTTTACATTTGTTTGATATACTGTGTATCACTTTTATTTAAGTTTACTTACTCAACTAAAATATAGACTTTTTATTTTGAAATACTATGAGATCATATTTCATCCCATGATTAGAATATGTAATACTCCAAAAATATTTGTGCACAAATATCATAATAACTCTTTAAATATGTTGTATATATTTATATAAACCCAGATAACACAGGAAGTATTTATCTTTGCAATGGCTTAAAATATTTACTTTTTTACAGGAATATTTTGTGTTTTTATAACAGCAAATTTAATATCAATCCAGTTTTACAGACCCAAAATGTCAAGACATTAAGCTTCTTTCAGGAGACAGATACCTTCCCACTTTATAAATGAACCTAATTCATGTAATGTTCATGAATTGGCTTTTTCTTTCCTTGTTCGTGTTAAATATGGCTGGGTAGATTTACTTAGACCACTAATAAACGGTTTTACAATATCAGATTTTATAATGTAATCAATACATACACTATGCATTGCAATCGTTAATTCGCCCTCTCTCAGATGCCCTTTAGCTGAGGACAGCCAGTCTCATGCCTGGAAGTATCAACACATACTTTTGGCAGGTAAGTGGATCGGTGAATGTGCATAATTTCTTACAGCTACGTTGTGCACAGTTAGTACCTGCACAGCTAGAGTGATGATTTTTCTACTGTAGGTAGCCTACTTAATGCCTATAGTATATTTTTCATAATTGCCAACATGTTCTTTCCTATTTATTGTTTTCAGTAGAAAGGAGAGGAAAGGGCCTCAGATTATTATCCTCCTCGTGCTTATATTCTAAAGACTCACATATTACTTAAAACTATTCTTTAATTAGATTCATTCTTCTATAAAACTTTCAAAACTAGTTTTATCATAATAATTAATCTTTTAAAAGTTACTATTAATTTCAACTAAGGTTAGTAGTCATTAGTCTCTTTTATATTTTTGTTCTATAACCATCCAAACTGATTTCTGACTACAACAATCTCGAGATAAAATAATTATCTACCCTTATCAAAACAGTGGTTATTATAACCTGAAGCTTCAACTTGCTCCTGGATTGAAATATTTAGTTACCCTTCTACTGTATTTCCTTATTCAAGATCTTCTTATCTAGAACTTTTTTTGTTCTTCTTGAGAAAGACTTATTCATAAAAAATGTATATTGAAATTCTTCATCATAAAGAGAAAAATTTGGGTAGTTTAGTATCTGAAAACAAAGTCTAATATATTATAATTGCTATGGCAGATAAGATTATGTGGTAACTAAACTCCATGTAAGTGACTTCATCTAAATTTAAACTGAAGACAATTAGCCAACATTAATAAGTATTTTTCAGAACTAGTTGATAAAATATCAAAGGAAAAGGAGGCTGTGAAAATTTACTAGGTCTGAAGAATAAACTATTTAACTTTAAATAAATATTTTTGTAATTATAATTGTACTATTTCCTTCCTTCTCATTCTCCCCTCCAACTTTTTCCATGTATCCCTCAATCTCAAATTCATGTCCCCTTTTTCTTTAAATGTGTGTGTGTGCACGTGTGCGTGCATGTGTGTGTGTGTGTGTGTGTGTTACATGCGTGTAAGTGACTCAGGGATTGTCACTTGCTATTGGATAACCAATTGGGTGCTCCTCCCAGGGAAGATCACTTCTCCTGCTCTCAGATCTCTCCAGTTGACCATAGCTCTTGGTCTAGAGTTGAAATTTATCTTTGCAACAAATGGGATCATAACAGAAAACCACAGCCAATTAAAATGCAGAGGAAAGAAGAGAGCATGTGTTTCCCAGTCTTCACCTATACATCTACTACAAACGTCTATACCTAAAGCTCTGGCGTCATTGCAGTGGAGGAGGCAGGCAGTAAGTCTGTAAGGGGAGAAGCACAGGGAACTGGCTGTGAGATTGTGTTTCCAGAATGTGTCAGAGAGGCTACTGCTGTCAACTGTCATTTCTTTTAAAAGCCAATGGGGTCAGATACACTAGGCCACACACACAACCCCATTATATGAGCAGCTGGGACAGTATGATTTAGAGTATGAATTCAGCCTGAAAAGGAAGTAGACTTTATCAAAAACAAACAAACAAATTATGACAAAAAAATGCCTCAGAACAGTGAAGAGTCTGAGGAAATGATGGGGATGCAGTTAAAAGTATCCTGGATGCAGGTGGAGGAAAGGATGAACATGGCTGAGATGTGGCACCGAGCATGAGTGTCATTTTTCTGAATACAGAATGATATTCTGTATTCAGATACTAGATGAATGATAGTAAGATTGGTTGTTCAGTGACTTCTAAACAGAAGAGACTATATTTTGGGGAGACGGGAGAATGGGTATTGTAATAGAGCATCAGAACCTCCCACTTCAGACATGTTGTTATTATATCCTATTGCTAGTTCTCAAAACCAGACTCTACTGTGACCTTTTCTCCTCATCTGCATATTTATAAAAATAGTATCTAACACAGTTTGTATTGACGCTCATAAGAAGAGTTAGTGATTATAAAACTTTGTAAGAAGGTTTACATGGTTTCTTTAGGTTCTTAACTCCAGAGTCTGTTAAGGAAAATCATCTTTACAAAAGGAAAGCAAAATCCCAAACATCTTAAAAAGCCAACCAAGTATTTGAATTGTGAAGAATTGTATACTACAGGAGTTGGTGGCACAGATCTTTAATCTCAGCATCCAGGAGGCAGAGGCAGACAGATTTCTGTGAGTTTGAGGCCAGCCTAGTGCACAAATCAGGTCCCAGGACAGCAAGAACAGTTACACAGAAAAACCTTTTTTTCAAGAAAACCAACTAATCAATCAAACAAACAACAAAACCTTTTAAAAATAATTGCATACCTTAGGTAACTGGGTTAAAAATTACAGATGACAAACTACAAGTGTCTGTGTCTGGACATTGCATTTACACAGTGTCTTCTAGAGGGCTTTATGTAGAAAGGATTTTGCTTGTAAGAAGTGAATGAGCAAAGGAATATTTTTATTTGTATTTTATTGAGCAACTCTTTGTTAGTGACTGCTGTCGTCTGTTGTAATGGCAATGCTTCTAATTTATTCAGTTCAACAGGTTTTTGTCTTCTAGGAAAAAATAGGCTCGAGGGAAATATGTTTATTTCTAAATGCTGCGATGTATCTATTTGGACTTTTTTTTATATATACTTTCAGAGATCTACTGTAGAGTCTTGTCTCAGATATTGGTTAAAAAAAAAAGCCTCCAAATACCTTCATAGTTTTCCCTAACAAGAAATGAGTTGCACTCTGAATCGGAAAAATAACTTCTCACTCTATTCATTGGATATTTTCTAAATGATGAAAGAAGGGGAAAGAAGATTTTTGTACCTACCTAAGATGTATGGGAATGCTCTCTGACATCATTGTTAAATGGAGTATGGGAGAAACTAGTAAGAGGTTCGACAGATACTTGATTTTCCTGATGTCATTTATTGCATTCAACCTGTGCTTTTTATAGTTTCTGCCAGCTATTTTAACAGTGATGGCAAGGGCTCCTTTCTAAATGAGGCTCGATCAGAGTTCTTGTTTTCATTGGCTTTTTAAAAAGCTGTAGCTATTTTTGGAAGGGATGAATAGCTTGAGAGTACATTGTTACAATATGAAAGTGCATGTATCTGGTTCTTTAGTTCCTGAAAATACATCAACAATTATGTGTGTCCTCCATTCAGAATATACAAAGCAACATTTAAGAAAAACAACTGAAGTTATTTTGATTTTTTTCCCAATCAACAATTTGCTTTAAGGGCCAGTTTGTAATAAGAAACTATTACTTTGCAAATTTGTGGCACATTTTGTTTTCAACAGGCTTAGAGTAAAAACTGACATCCTATTCCAATATGGCAACTTAGAACTTCGAAAAGAGGACTTCAAAACACTGAAGGATAAACCACTCTTTCAGTACTTGCTCAATGAACACAGCATAGACAGGATTAGAACTCAGAATTTCTAATTTCAATGTTTTATTCCAATTGCTTCTCAAATTAGAAGAGTTCTATTCTTTCAAATTTAATTTAGTTCTCTGAATAATACTAGATCTATTTGTATTTCCTTTTCTACATTTAAAATGTTTGTTTCAGGAACTTAAAAAATTGTTAGAAATATGAATGTAAAAGAAGTACTAATAGAAACTTGTAAAACAATAGATTTTATTTCTGAAAAACTCTAATGGAAATATTTGCACAGACTTGCTGTCTTACCAACTGACCTTGTTGCTCTAGAACAGACATAATGGTATATTCCTAAGCCGTACAATTTATGTAGCATAAAATAATTACATGGGACAAAATAGAATATTTTCTTCATATAACTTTGAATATTATTCAGTGCTTGGTCCCAAGTAAGTAAAGTCTAATTGTTAACTGAACTTTTGTCATAACATGTAGTCTGATCAGAAATAGAGATACCAGAGAACAGGTAGCAAATCAGAGGGAGGAAATAGGTGGATGGATGGATGGCCGGATGGATGGATGGATGAAATAATAAAAATTTCAATGGAGTCATAGATATGATGTCTGATATACTGGAAAATAAAAATAAATAGAAAATGCCTCACTAATTATTTAATTAAGCCAAAATTCTTCAACAGTTTGAATTTATCACAAGTTTATCTGCAGTGTTATTCAAAGAACACTTATTTACATTTATATATTTTTAAGAATGTCATATGTGAGTATTGAATTTATATCTTTCTTATCCTTCCTCTTTCTTCCGTTTTTCCTAGGTTCCTCCCACTCCTTCTCAAATTCATGGGTTTTAATTGTTTAATTAAAACAATTGTAATTGCTACAAACACACACATGCTTGGATAAATACAGTCTTTGGAGATAATTAGTGTTTCTTGTATGTATTTAGTACTCTTGGAATTGGCTAACATATCATAGCTTCATCCCTGAAGATGAATTCTCATGTTTCCAGCAACCATTGATTATATGTAGCTCTTTTTTAGGGCAGAAACCTTGTGAGAATTAAAGAAGAAAATTTAAATGGAGGATAAGACACATTAGAGATAGGTTCTGGCTTTAATTGTAGCCACAGTTGGGAATCTCTTGACGTTCTCAACCTTTTTTTAAATAATTAAGTGACTTACATTACATTCCTAAGCTGCAATTCTTTTTTTACAGCCACTTACTTATTGGGCTACAGTAGCATATGAAAACAGAAAGAATATGGTTTGGGGGTGAAGACAAACACATTTACATTTCAGTTTTCTGTTACTTGCAAAGTGTTTCGTGTCCATAGGAACATCTGGTTTCTACAGAGCACCTCTGGATTCTTTGGAGGGGTTTCCATGACATGCTATAGACTGTAAAATGTGACTTCTTGTTAGAGCCACAGGCCACATAGTGTTCTCAGATGCCACTCCACCTTCCAGCATAGTTGACAAATATGATAGTGGTGAAAGCTGAAACCAAACAGCCAAAGTATCACACTGGGACCATTCCATAACTTCTCTAAAGCCAAGATCCCTTGGCAGTAATTGACAATAATTATAGCCATTGTCAATTAAGATCATTGTAATGATAAAATGGGCTGAAGGGTATTCGTACTGAGCCAAACAGGAGTCATGTGCAAATAAAAGGGAAGTCATGGCATTATTGTTGTCTGCCACTATACTAGTTTGGACTAGCAGATGTCAAATACACATCAACTTATATGTTTTCTGAATTGTTTCATTTGTTTGTTTTTCAAGAGAGACTGTCACTGTTTTGCTCTGGTTGTCCTGAAAGTCACTATACACACCAGGCTGGTCTCAAATTCAGCTAGATCCCTCTGCCTCTGCCTTCTTAGTGTTGCTGTTAAAGGCACACACCCCTATGGCCCCAGTTTGTTTCCTGAATTGTTAACCCCTGCTTCTGCATTCTGCACCTTGCATCACACAGTCACATGCAAACTGCCTGCCTGTGTCCACTGCATGAACTAACATAGTTTTTGACACTCTAACCTGATCCTTTCCCCAAATTTTGTGAATCTCCAGCCTTTGACCTTCTCCTTTGCTCAGCCCACCCAACAGAAGTGTTATTCTTTCAATTTGCTTTCCCTTTGCTACAGGCCTCATCTTCAGGCTCAGTTCAAGGGGGAACCATTCTAATCCCTCCCAACCCCCACGCACTCAGCATGTGTTCCCTGCATTCTCCAGGAGTTTCACATTCCATGGAGCAGTATACATTTCCCTGTTTCCACACTGCTGACAACATGACTCTTCCACTGCCTGCTAATTATTTGGGAACAGGGACCATTTCTCCCTCTCCTTTAGTAATGGTCTCTTGTGAACATGTATATACCATATGTCATGTTATGTAGAGGAACACCGGAACTCTGGAAAGAACCTGATGTCTTCACAACAGGTTTGTGCCATTTGAAGTGGACCAACTATTATATGTGTGTGAGTGTGTGTGTACACACACACACACACACACACACACACACACACACACACACATATATACACATACATACATACCTATACAATACATTTATATGCATGCAAACGTACATATGTCAGTATACGTTAAAGATGTTCTAATTTGAGTGAGTGTTACACTCGTTACAATTTATCATGTGACCGAAATATGTTTAAATTAAATTGATTCAACACCAGAAATGGTGTCATATGAATTTACTAATAAAGACTACTTTACTATTACAGCAGAAGTCAGAGGGTGGGAGTAACCTATTTTTACTTTCATTTAAAAAAAACTGGTACATTTAACTGTCGAATTTTTAATACTTTTATTAATTCGTACATTATAATCACTCACTTCTTCCAGTCCCCCAGATCCATCCTGCCTTTTCATACCCACTCAACTTTATGGATTTGTTTGTTTGTTTGATTGTTTTTAAATCCCACCCAGTCCTAAGTAGGACTGGCCATATATTCTTACATGCTGACCATCTTCCTCTAATCAGGGGACCGAACACATTCTTAAGGAAAACCGAGTCTTCCTCTGCCAGCAGCTTTTCAGCTAGGGATGGACTTTGTGCCCACCTCCCTTCTTCAAGCTAGGATATTGTCTGGTAGGCTCTTGCACAGGTTTTTTGTTTTGTTTTGTTTTTCTGCTGTCACTGTTGTTGTGAGTTTGTATGTGTAACTGTCCTCTTGTTTCTGGAAAACATTCTTCCCCTCCAGTCGTTTGCCTTTCTACAGTATGTGGAGAGTAACACAGAGACCCACACTTGGAAACCATGATGAATAAGAAAATATGTGATATCTTGCTGATTTTTTAGATATATTCATTTATTTTTACATCCCAGTCACAGTTTTCCTCCCCTTCTCTCCTCCCTGTCACTCCTCATCATCTGCTCTGTTCCCACACCTAATCCACCCTCCCCATATCGGAAAGGCCAAGTTACCCAGAAATATCAACAAAACATGGCATTTCAATTTGCAGTAAGACTAAACACCTCCCCATGTATTAAGACTGGGCAAGGTGACCCAGTATGAGGAGTAGGGCCTCAAAAGTCAGTAAAAAAAAGTCAGTTCCTATTCCCACTTTAAAGGAATCTCACATGAGGACCAAGTTACATAACAGTAACATATATGCAGATTGTCTAGGTTAGTCCCGTGCAGGCTCCCTGATTGTCTGTTCAATGTCTGTGAGCCCCTGTGAGCCCAGGTTCCTTGATTCTGTGAGTTTTCTTGTGGTCTCCTTGATGGCTATGGCTCTTACATTCCTTTCCCCCATTCTTCTGCAGGATTTCCTGAGCTCCACCTAATGTTTGGCTGTGGGTCTGCATCTCTTTGCATCAGTTGCTGGATGAAACCTCTGTGATGACAATTGTGCTAGGTACCAATGAATGAGTGTAGCAGAAAATTGTTAGGCATCATTACAGTGACTTTTTCCTGACTCCAGTCATGTTTGGTTCTATCCTAGGTCTTTCGGTCATCCAGCCTGTGAGTCCAGATGCTCTAGGTAGTGTCAGGAATGGGCTTACTCTCCTGGCATGGCTTTTAGGCTAGGCTGGTCATTGGTTGGCCACTTTCTCAATCTTTAGGTCATTTTTAGCCTAGAATATCCTATAGCTATGACAGACTATTGACTGAAGGTTATATGACTGAGTTGGTGTCTTAATTCTTCCACTCGATGTCTTGCCTGGTTACAGGAAATGGCGAAATCTCTTCTATTTCCCCTTTCCAAGGAGATTGGGAGGCCCCCTCCTTCAACGCTCCTTATTACCTAGCCTCTCTGGGTCTGTGGATTGGAAAACATACATTCAAGCCAAGGCCTGGTGTTGCATGTCTTTAATCACAGAATTTGGGAAGCAGAGATCGAGCCTGATCTACAGAGTGAATTCCAAGACAGCTGGGACTACACAGAGAAACCCTGTCTTGAAAAATGAAAACTGAAAAAAAAACTTATGACATTAAAGTGTCCACACACCTACTTGTCTTGAAACTTAAACTTTCTTTCTTCTCATGCAGATTGTTTTATCTAGTGGACTCTCGTTACTTCCCAGTCAATGGTTTAAATCCTAAAAAGAGGACGGCGTGTTTGGTTGCTGGTGTTATTTTATTCTTGTTTAATTTTTTAGAGTATTTACCCCTAACATGATGAAAAAATTAATTTGATAGAAGGGAATTTTGGAATCTTACATTAAAAAAATCAGTAGATGTGTATTTAGGATTTTAAAATTATTTGTGGAATTAATCCCTATTCTTCTTGAACTTTTTCACTTAAAAAAATTTTACATGATCCCCAGATTGTAAGTAATTAAGAATAAGAATATAAATCAAGCATTTGCTATGAATAAGTTATAAAGAAAAAATTTGAATAATTATTTGGGCTGTGTATTAATTTATGTTTACTAAAGAGAAATGCAAATTTGCTGCTAAGGAATTTTGTCCTTTTTTTTTTTTTTGAGAAGACAATATAATCACATCATTTCTCTTCCTTTTCTTTTCTCCAAACCCTGCCATATACCTCCTTGTTCTTTTTCAAAATCCTGGCCTCTTTTTCCATGAACTATGTTTCATGCATATCTGTATGTTTATACATACTTGTTCCTAAATTTCACCTGCTCATGCCATGTAATGTTGCTCACATGTATGTTTTCAGTGCTGTTTGGCATTGGGAATTCAATGGTCTGCTCTTCCCTGGGGAAGGATAACTCTCCTAGTCTCAGCATTTCTTTTTTGCCAGCAGTTTTTTTTTTTTTTTTGTGTGTGTGTGTGTGTGTGTGTGTGTCTGTGTGTGTAAGGTTGAGACCTAGTGTGCCTTTTCCTGTCTACCTTGGCGTGTCTATTGGTGTCCTGCTCATTTCACATCTGAGTGGCCGTTGTGATGAGAATTGATGTGGCGCTACTGACATTTCTAGGAGACACAGCAAGATCCTCTCTCTGGCTCTTACAAACTCTCTGCACCCTTTCTGAAATGTTCCCTGAGCCTTAGATGTGGGAGTGCTTGACAACCCTGCATTTTTTGATTGAAGTTTTCTATAACGGTTTCCATCTCTTGCAAAGAAAGTTTTCGTTGAGGAGGGCTATGGACAGTAGTTACCTGTAGGTATAACAGATTATGCTGGTTTAGAAAAACTCTGCTCAATAAGAGAGGAATCAAGCCCGATACTAGGAAATTGGTCAATGACTCAGTGCTAGTGAAGTTATAGATCTTGGAGTAGATCTTACAAGGAATATTTGTTTTTGCATAAATGATTAAATCACGGCTGCATTTTGATAGTTAAGAAGAAGATCCATTTCACTGTTTTCCAGAGTTGGTTTTTGTTTTATAATCATTAGTATTGAGAAGACTACCTCACATAACCTAGTATAAAGTGGCAGTTATGTGCTCAGGCCATTGTAGAAATTGTTAGAAATTCTATCTTAATCACAGGCCCAAATTCATTTAAGATGGTTTTAGGAAAATCAAGTAAGAAATTCAAGTATCAGTATTCAAAATCAAACAATCTATCATAATACAATAGGAAGACATACATACATGATTATTACACACTGAGTAATTAGAATAGCAAATACTTTGTTTATACAGAAAAATACTACCATTGATAGCATACTAAACTCTCAAATCCTATTTGAGGTGTTCCAAGAAGCTTGCATTAATTTTGCCTGGGATAATGACAGATGCTGAGCAAAGAGCACAGGTTCTGTGTTCAGAAACTGATGTGAGATTTCCCTCTGTATGCTGTTATTATCATTAATGAAAAAAGAACTGCTTTGAGCCTATAGCTGAGCAGGGCAAAGAGAAGCAGAGCTAGGCAGGGAGGACTGGACTGAATTCTGGGAGAAAGAAAGGCAGAGTCAGAGAGATGCCACATAGCCCTGCTGGAGCTAGACACCAGAACTTTCTCCCATAAGCCACAGCCTCGTGGCAATACACAGATTAATAGAAATGGTTAAATTAATATGTAAGAGTTAGCCAATAAGAAGCTAGAGCTAAAGGGCCAAGCAGTGTTTAATTGATACACTTTCTGTGTGATTATTTCTGGGCAAAGTGGCTGTGAACCAACAAGAGGTCTTTAGACTATAAGAAATCGAAGGCACGATGAGATTGTCCAATGTAACAAGAGTACGCACTGCAGTGAACACCACAGATTCACTACTCAGAGAATTTTTTGAGCCAATATTTTATTATTGAGCATTCACAAACCTGTGACTGTTGCCAAATTGTTTACAGCCCAGGCACTCAGTTACAGAATGCCACATGGCTCATGACCCACAGTTTAAGGAACTGGGTTATGGGGCAAGGAGCAGTGAGTTTGTGTGCCTTCCTCCAGATCATGTATAAGTACAACCAGCGAGCGACAGGATTGCCAGTTTTCTGCTTTGGATGGGGTACAGTTTTCCAGTGTCCTGGAACACTTGAAAGTTACCCTCATCAAGTTGAAGACTCCACTATTTGTTAATTAATGTCTCTAACTATTCCAAATCATGTGCATGCACACAGTTATTTACACGTAAGAACCAATGATGTTTAACAGTGAAAGAACTCCTTCACCAAAATCACTGTGTACTAGGGAAGGTCTACTCATCCTGTGATTGGCATTTGTCCCATATCACTAGTATTTGCTTCAATTTTTCAGTTAGAAGTGCATTTCATAAGAAAGCTACTAAGTGCTGATCGGAATAATGGAAAATGGCCACATACTTCAGTAAGATAGTTAAATAATCAAAGTAACTTGGACATTGGTTTTACCAAAAGAATAAAAGTGAAATATTTTTGTGATTTCTGGGTATTTTTTGAACACAATTAAAACAGGCTTGAATATTCTGTGAGGCATACATGCTCATTTTGTTATGTTGTTGAGTAAGATATCGACATTTCGCCAAATTGTATAAGATGTCTATCTTCTTGTCGTTTTGTTTGGGGGTACTGGGTATACCTGAGGACCTCATGAATGCTACACAGGAACCACACCAGTGAGCTACATCTGCAGGCCCCCACAATGAATGTATGAAGAAAACAGTTTGTTAAATTGATCTGTTGATTGTAATTTAATAGTGATTATATTTTCCTTTCTGGGATTTAATTGGCTTTTATGAAATCTAACTTTTGTACCAGGTACTTTCTTTCAATAACTGACTGCATGGTTTTTGCTTTAGGGAGCAAATGATAGTTTTTTTCCTATGTGCAATCGCATGCTTCTAAGTTAAAACAACAGTGGTTCACACTTTTGACTCTCTGTTCTTGTGCTAGAGTCACCTCCCTCCAAGGTCCCATGTGGAACACTTGGAATCCACATTTGTTTTTTCCAAGTCTGTGGCTCCTAAGGGGATTTACCTGCCTAGTTTTATGGAGGTATTCCAGTCCTATTTTATTGCAAAGAGAACTTTTATCCATTTTTCCTAAATGGAGACTTACATAGTTAAACACATATGGCCCTGAGATATGACTAGGAGAGTTTCTGGTATTGTGTCTGGTTTCGCAGCAGGTTTTGTGGGTGATGTTTCTGCATGGAACTTGGTGTTTGAATATTATTCTTCAAATAACAGTAAATCCCAGGGGGAAAAAAAGAAAGAAAAAAAACCAACCTAAGCAAGTTGCTTGAAAGAAATGGATATTTAAGTGTTTAATCTAATTAGAGACTCTTAAGGTCTATATTGGCAAAGATGACAATAGCCTTTATGCATTAATTTCATGACATAAACACTTTGTAGAAGTGAATGTAGAGTTTGTAGGTCCTTCAGCAAGTCCTCCCTGTCGGCTGAATTTATTTAAAGAGCTCTTCTGGTCACTTTTGAACCTCAATGATTTCTCCAGATGTACAAAAGTGAACAATGTAAAAATCTTGCTGCTTCAGCAGAAATGATTCCAGCTGGCTGGGAACTGGTTCTGCAAGTCATTGGTTACAGCTGTGTTTCGATTATGTGATGGTTGAAAAAATAAATTACCCGATTAGATGGCTAGAAAGAGGACTCTTTGTTTAGCCCTTGTGTGGGGACTGAAACTGTTTATGATGCTGTTTTCTCTGCAGCCTTTGCAAAGTAAGCTGGACAAATAGACTTATTCAATGCTTCTAAGAAATGTTGCATATACAGCTTTAATTTTTTTACTGGAGAAACTAAGTTTTGTTCTTGTTTTTATATATATATATAGATAGTCATACACATACAAATGATCATATATATATATATATAAATAAATAAAGCTGTCACCCAGCAACATTTTCTGTCCTACTGAGTACTGCATTTAGTTATTGAAAAGCTAATATTGCTTTAAACATGTTTTTGTCAGACATGGGAATGGGAATATGCTTTTTCTTAAGTTCTACAGTACCATGGGGTCTGAATATAACTTCTTATTTAACTTATTCACCTCCTGAACCATAGCTCATGGCATATAGACTAAAAAGAAAAAAGAATTTCTAAGCATAATCAAGTATTGCTTTGGATTCTTAAGTTATGAGAGTTTTGAATTTGTGATTATGGTTTACTACTATCTCAGGGAAGTTTATAGAGTTTAGAGGGGTTTGATTGGCAAGTTGAGCTGCATTCTTGACTCTTATTTCAATTTCTTTTAACACAAGATTTTGCTAAGTTGCTTAGGATGGCCCAGGAATCACTCTGTAGCCCAGGTAGGCCTTTTACATGTCTGCTCGGCCTACAAAACAGTTGGGTTAATAGCGCCAAGGCCACCAAACTTGGCCTAAATTTTAGGTTAGTAAAAATCAAAATGCCAATAACACTTCTAAACATACCTTCCAGGGACAACTACTCCACTAATATTATTGCACGAGTGAAATTTTCTTATATAATTTTTTCCAGTTTAGCTTGAATGGTGTCATTTTATTTAAGTTAAAAAACAACTTGTCAGAAGCAATGACTTGATTATACCTTAATCAGATCCACTGAGGCCTTTATACAAAAATTAGTGAATGTGGAAGACAACTATAGTGACATGCTTAGTTTCAGTTCCCGGGTGGCATTAACTTGTAAAAATAATCCAACATTTTAAAAATAGTTTTATTACATTTATTTAATGCCCCTGTCCCATGTGTGTTTGTGTGTGTGTGTGAGAGAGAGAGAGAGACATAGAGACTTAGAGACATAGAGATAGAGAGAGGCAGTGACAAAATTTAATAACATAGAAGAAGCATCCATAAAGTACCCAAGAGGAGACAAAGATAGGATTGATTTATTTTGAAACTGCAGACACTTTGCTGTGTCAGGTTATTTCCTTGATCAATGATAGTACACCCACTCACTAACCCTCAACCTAATCAATACAGCTGATTGGAAAAGATGGGAAGAGTGCATGAGAACGCCGGGTGCTCTTGCCCCTTCACCGCTCACAACTATTCAAAAGATGCCATGCTGCTGTGAACCAGTTTCCGCGGTTCTCTTGAACTGGGAAATTCTTCAGTCCAGAAGGAAAATCTAAGAGTGTTTAAAGTAGACTTGAACTTGCCTTCCATGACTTATCATCTAGAAGTGTATTAATCAGAAAAGGATCTAACATTCAACATAGAGAACACAAAATGTAATTCAGTATTAAAAAGAACATTACAATCCATTTAAGGCAGGCTTACTTTACCTCTTTCAGTTATTTATTTATTTTTATTTTTGTGGGGGAATTGAGCCCAACTCCTCATACGTGCCACAAATTATTCCTAAATTATTTCAATACAAAAAACCAGAATACCAATAAAGAAAGAAAACTTTTTTGTTTGCTATAGTTTACTTTGTCCTTTGTGCCTTATTGCTGTCAGTCATGATTGGTATAGGAAAGTTCTCAAAATGCCAGCTATGGACACTAACTCCCATACTCACAGCATGCCGGAGACTGAGAGGCAAGAGAATCGCCAGGAGTTTGAAGCCTCCCTGGAATACACAGTTAGTTCTGGGTCGGCGTGAACTATAGCATAAGACTTGGTCTCAAATAAATGAGAAAGAAATCAAAATTAAGTTATTTTTAATATCGAATAAAGTTGTAAACAAAAAAATGAGCAGGTACAGCCATTATAACTCTTCATTATCAGCTTTATTGCACTCAATCAGTATTTTAAAATGGGTATTATTTTCATTGTTGGTAGTAGAACACAGGGCCTTCCATGTGCTGTGTGGGTGCAGGTACTCTGCAGCTCACTCAAAGTCCAGCCACTAAATCATAAAGCCGTTTCTGCCACTGTTGTTTTGAGACAGTTGTCCTGGGACACTCGACCCCTGCCACGAACTCTTGAGCTCAGCGTGTGCTACTCTGCCTCACAAAATAAGGTCCTCAGAAGAAAGCGTGACAGTTTTTCCTGATTCCTTTCTACTCAAAATACAAAAATAAAATCTTCAGTGGGTTTGATGAATTGAGCTATTTTGTGTTAACATTTTTAAAAAATCCATCATCAAACCAACAACATATGTATTCTATCAATAAATGTTTGAACTTTATTTAGCCCATGCAGGTGTCTAGTCATTGGCATGGGTACCACCACTCCTCTGCATATATATATATTGTGATTGACTTACACATTTTACTTCCATATTCAAGAAAAACTCTACCTGTCCAGATCTAAATTTTAAAACATATTTTAAATATTGTTTCAAATAAATGAAAATTTCATGTAAATGGGAACCCATGCCAATCTTTACTGCACTGTTTTGATGTTGCTGTCTTCTACAGTTGATGTAATGATAGAGTTTTAGGGTCCTGCCAGCAGACCACGTATAAGGACATGAGAAGAAAGTCTTTCTTTCTAGTCACAGGGCAACTGGAAAGCCATTGTGAGACTGAAGTTGGGCTGTCATGTAGGCATCTAAAGCAATACTAGGTAATGCTGACCAGCACAGAGTTCAGTTTCATTTCTGTTCCTTGCCCTCGTGTCTCCATCAAAGGCGGGCCTTGGCAATGACCTGGTTCTTCCTCCTCATTTGAAGGATTAGGAAGTTACAGTACTCAGGCTCAATGATTTATTGAAGATTACACACCATATTAACTCCTGAGCTGGCACTGCATCCAGGCTTCTCAGGATTTCGACAAATTCTTCTCTTAACCCACACCCCATGTTTCAGCAAGGCGTTGTGTGTTGCCACACAGAAAGCCTCTCTATTTTTATAGGTGAGTTAGTTAAACCAAAAATCACTTTAGAGTGCTCTAGATTGTTATGGATTCTGTGCCATAGCTCTCTGACTCTAAATACAGTGGTCGTCCCAAAGCTATTTGTTATTATTTTTATTTCCACTTATAACTTTCTTTAAAAGCCAGGATGCATTCTTCCTCTCTCATCTGTGAGCAAGCTCAGGAATGTCACAGAAATGTGTGTTTGTTAGTATGTACAATTCTGATGACTACTCAAATGGGCTCTACCACATTCGAGTATGATTTGGTGTGCCCTGGTGCTTTGTCATCCCTGTGGCCACACCTTGCAATGACCTTGCCTGTTTAGCAGAAAGAGGGACTGCCACCTGAAAAGAGCTGGTTGCTCCTGTGAGTGAATGCACTACAGTGTAAGGCACTTTGTCTTTAAGACCTCCTTCAAGTTCATGTTTCTGCCCTGATTGCCCCGGCTCAGCCTGACTATTCTCAATGATATGTCTCTGAAGGCAGTCCTCCTGTGGATCCTGATAAAGATTGGAACCAAAAGTTGGTTGGGCACCAACTGAGAAAGGAAAGAGAAAAAGAACTTGAAGACTCAGAAAGAGTGCTTTAGTAAGTTACGGCAGTTGTTTTATTTTTTTCTTAAATTAATTAATAAACAAATGAACAGCAGACTCCCATTCCAGGATCATTTCTAAAAGTAAGAGAAAGTTCTCTGATTGTTTTTCTATTAATTGTGATAGTTTGCAGTTACATAACAGGAGAAAGATACACACACAAAGAGAAAGAGAGAGAGAGAGAGAGAGAGAGAGAGAGAGAGAGAGAGAGATTCATATTCAGATTGGCAAACCAACATTTGGCGTCCCAGAGACATTCTCTCCAACAGGCAACAAAATTATAAAAGAAAATATAAGTTTTTTCCCCCTTGGCTAAAAGGCAACCTTTTCTTTATTATGAAGATTTTAATGTACATGTTTATTTTAGAGTATTTTAGTTTTCTTTGAGGTCTAATTTGGAATCTAATTTGTACTCAGAAGTGCCTTCCTCAGGCAAACACAAATGCTGGGTGTTTAATTTCATAGAGAATTCCTAACCAGACCAACACCAATTCATTGGCATCTGATTCTTGTCTCTTTATCTTTTAATAATTCATTCTTTACTCTGAAAAGAAAAGAACCAGAAAGGCCTCTTTATTGTTGTTTCGTTTCCTGTCATTCCTTTCCAATGTGAATAGGAAGTAAAAAAAAAAAAAAAAAAAGAACCCTCTGTATTTTCGCTTCTCCCACTACTATTTCAGCTGTGAAAAGCAGAGCTCCATAATGTGTGTTATTTGGCACTAGAGAGAACATGGCTCTCCATTCTGAAAAGGTCAGACAAATAACATCTCCCATGTACTTAGAACCCACGGAACAAGCAGATTTTTGAGTTTTCTGGTTTTGTTAAATTGATTTTGAAGAAGTTAGTTTCTATGTGACATGTAAATCATTTTGTGGTTTTTACAGCAATTAGTAAACAAAATCACTTCACACACCCCCCCAAAAAATAAATAAATACATACAGTTTTTTTCAGCCAAAAAGAAATTCTCTTTATTTTAGATTGCTGAGTAAACCAATACAGTTTGCTTCTAAAAAGACAGAAGAAGGAAAACATTGGGGTCCAATGATGAATCATGCTATAAACCTTTTCAAAGGGACACAGTGGGTGAGAATTGTACAGTAAGGGTCTCTGCAAAGTTGGACAATACTTTAAATCCATGTTGCCCCAAATGATATACTCCAAGCCATCCAGGCTATCCTTCAGAGATACAACCGTAGAAACAGAGGCAAAGAACTTTAACTTTTGGTTAATTTTAATTTATATTCCAGATTACTAGTTGCAGAATGCAAGTTAAATATGACACAAATATTGGGCAGGTGAATAATATATTGTGTGCATGCACATCCATGAATTTTGAGACAAAGTGTGAACTGCATATCATTTTTATGTCATCTACCTTCTTTATTACAAACCTCACCCATTAAGTTAATATTCTCATAATCATTCTGATTTTAAATACCATTTAGAAGAAGGAAGAGATTCTTGCCCTGCAAGGAGGGAGCAGGCAGACTGTATTATTTCAAACGCTGCTTCCTTTCAGTTCACAAAAAGTTTAATGTACAAATAGACCAACTTTGGCTTTTAAAAAGTTAGCAAACAGACCAACAGCATTTGAAAATAATTGATATTGCAAGGTTGTACCAGTGCCACACGTTTCAAATTAAGTATAGAAGCAAAGTCAATGTTTCTTTTTTTTTTAATTAAATACTTTTGCAGTGGTCGAAACATAAACCCTGATATAAGGTCAAAATATAAACCCGGAGAAGCAGTGATTAGAAACTGAGAAGTAGCAGGGCCAGCAAGCATGCATCCATGACAGCAGTGACCAAACCGCTTGGTTTCAACATTTTCTTTCAAATAAGTTGTGATACAATCAAATCTACTTTCCTATTGGCCCCAGTGGAGGTCCAGGCAGAATCTTGGTCTCTAGGAAGTAGCTAAATAATATCTGAATATAAATATTTTAACCCATGGTCATCGAGTAATTTTTCTTCCAAGTTTTATTGTGTTTGCGTTTCTAAACTCCTCAGTTAATATTTTTATGCTTTCTCTGGTGTCATGTATACTGTCAAATAATAATAATAAAATAACATATAATTAAGGGGAAAAGTTGAATGCGAATTTCTTGTTCCCGAAGAGCTAGGAGTGAGGTATTCTTGCGCAGGGTTCACAGAGCTGAGTACCCATGGCTAGTTGCTGTAAGCAGGTGTTCAATTATTAAAATAGTCGATATTTTGTGTCTGACAGCCATAGCAAAGTCATGACACGAACTTTCCAAGAGCATTGTGAGCAACTACTTGGGGGGGGGTAGCATAAAGAATGCACAGGTGCAGGAGAGTTAAAAAAAAAGTCAAAATACAGTCTTATCAAGGAGGCCGAGGCAATCGGTTTAACACATAAAACATGACGAATTGGGCAGGCTTCCTTGCTGTCACCGACAAACAAGTGTGTTAAACCAATCTGTGCGCGCCAATCTTTGTTTTAACTTTCCATCCGATTCTGAGCTCCAGCCATTCGCAGTCTGCAGTCCCGCGGAAACCGTGATTCATGTTTTCTGTGCGGATTAACTGCGCAGTGGCTCATTGCTGTCCTTCCTGCCTTTCTTCCCCCACCTCTACGTTTCGTTTCCTCCCCCCCCCCTCGCGCCTTTCCCATTCTTCTCTTTCCTGTCCTTTTTCTTTCCCCTGAGAGTATGCTTTGAACGTCATGTTTCCTTCTTTTCCTTTTTTCTTTTTCTGTCTTTGTGCTTGAGGGTTGCTCTCCCTCCCACACCCTGTTTCCTTCTTTCAAATCAGAAGTCGGTAAGAGCTGGTTTTAGAGAGCTGTGTACTTGCATCTCTTTATGGATCGCGTGCTTTTTTTTTTTTTTTTTTTGAACCTCCGCGAATGGTTGGCTGTTCTTTGCGTTTGTTGTCACCTATCTACTGCCAAACTGCTACCTTAGCTGGTCCTGCAGTGCCGCACTGCATGCCGGGATGGCCTGTGAGAGTAAACTGACATAGTTGCTGCACCAGACAGCACTGGCTGGAGGGTGGAGTGCTTTGCTTCCCTCTTGAGTGCCTTTTTGGTATGCCACAGAGTCACCAATGGCTAGTTCTGTCCGGCAGGTAATTCAAAAATACTGCTCGTGTAGAAAGGGAAGGTAGTTACCACCCTGTCGTTCCAGGGAGCAACAAAAGAACAAAGAAACGGTGCCTTGTATGATGAGAAACACCAGCACAGCCATGGCCAAATGTTTTTAGCTCTTTTACTAATAGTGTACAGATGTACAGGGAGCCACGTTTTATTTAGATCTATATATTCAGTCATTACTGTGCAGAGCCTGAACGCTTCTACCATGCACATAGTCACTAATAATCATTTTTGTTATTATTTTTAAGTCTTAAAAAATAAAGTATACTAATACCCTTTGGTTGATCTCACTCCACAACTTAGCATTTCAACACAGTTTAAATCACACTGATTAGTCAGATTCTGGCAGGACTTGTCTTCTAATTCCTTTGAAATGAGAGCATAGCTAATAAAAACATGAAGCTATGACTTCGATAAAAATCCTCCACCCCCACCCATTTTTTATTATTATGACTAGAAATGATTGATCTCTACAGACCCGCCACACTATGGGTGTCTGGTGCTGGGTGGAGTCTTCGCATAAAAATGGAAAGACTCACTTTTGCTCATTCTTCAAAGAGGAAAGAAAATGAAACTATAGAATAAAGTCTAGGACTGTTAAGAAACTGCTGGCATTATTGCTTTCTGTGTCACGTGTGCGCCTGCCTGGCTGCTTCCTGAGGTGGAGACCCGGGCGAGACCGCGCCTGAGTTTGTTTCCACACTGCACTTGCAGATCTGTCTTATTGATTAGCAACGAAAAGGGTGGGGATTGGAAGGGAGGGGAGGGGAGCACTAAGTGGCGACAGGCTCATTGAAGCACAAGGCATGTTCTTCCGGGAAGATGTCAAACAGCTGAGAAACAGCCACAGAGGAAGTAGAAAGGTGGAAAATAAGGACGAAATGAAGGCATTTCTTAGGAGAATCTAGAGGCTCCTTTTCTTTGCTCTCTCCCCCCCCCCACTCCCTTTCCTTCCATCATCTGACCTGCAGAGGCTAGAGTGACAGCGTCATGCAAATGCCGCAGTCCAGCAGGTCTGGGAGAGGGTGGATGCCAGACTGTGCGTTAATGTTAATGATGAGCGCGGTGAAAATACCAGCCGCCGCCACCCCTTGCACACAGAAGCGCTCTGAGTCAGCATCAGATGCTAGCCTGGCTCTCCGTGTGTCTGTATGCCTGTGCGCGCGCGCGTGCTCGCCCGGGCATCAGTGTCTAGCCGAGGGGAGGGGGTGGCGTTGTGAGTGCGTGGAGGGTAAAAGCCAGTCAGTCAGTGAGAAGCAAAGGTACGTTGGAGAGCAACTAAAATCTGACTGATTTCCATCTTTGGAGCATCAGATGTATTCCCTAAGGAGGATGGGTCTCTGTGATGGGGGTGGTATAATTATGTTAATGTCATATTTATGGAGGGGTGAGATTTTTCATTCTAATAATTGGTTGAATGCTATGGTCAAAAATTGTAAAGCCATATTCAGTTTTAAGGAAAAGCATGGACTTTTATCTAAGGACTGTTTTAATTTTTCTTCCTTTTTTTTTTTTTTTTTTTGCTTTTTGTGAATGCTGTTTTTGGGTTGTTTCTCTTGGATTTTTAAAAACTATTTATTTGAAGCCATAAGTGATTCAATATGGGAAATCAAATGATAAACAGAAAGAGATCTTATATAATGATGTATTACATCACGGAACAGGATATTTAAGTCTTACAAGGCAAAGTAAAGATCTGGGCAGGGGTGAGGGGGTTGGTTAGAAAGGGGTGTGGTACTTGGGTGGAGGAGGGGGACACTTAGCAAATATTTTGTTCTGCCTAGCTTTCCTTGCAGCTTGCGTGGAAATGGAAGACTCACCTGCCTACAGGAATACACTCTAATTCTTTCCCTTTTTTCTTTCTTTCTTTCTTTCTTTCTTTCTTTCTTTCTTTCTTTCTTTCTTTCTTTCTTCTTTCTTTTCTTGCTTCCTTTTTCTTTCTTTTTATAACCTCCCCATTTCCCCTTTAAGATCATCCACCCCAAAAGAACCAGATTCCACTTCTGTGGCCAGGAGTTTTATGTTATGCTAGTCTGATTGTTTTACCCTACATTCTGTGCTGCTACTAAACCCTAGCTCAAGAATCCATTCTTGAACCACAAACGAGACTAAAAGATGGGAGGGAGTTTGATGAATATACAGGATTGGGATTGTGTATTTACAAAGGTAGTGAACTTTATCATGTAATTATTCAAAGGAAAGAATCCTTTTGCTTGCGATGTTGCCAGGATGTAAAATGCTTATTAAGTTGGCCTTGCTCAAATAACTATAGAGTGTGCATGGAAATGTTTGCTGTCTGAATAGTTTGCTTATTTAAAAAGAAAAATCAAGATGAATAGGTGTTAAATTATAATATGTAGAAAGTTTTTTGTTTGAATCTTAACTGTAGTGATCTATATTTAAATCAGATTTTAAGTGTTATGTATCCTGGGCCCACCGTGTAACAGTTGTGGTATAGAGAGCTGCAATAGAAGCAACATTTCAATTAGGTTCCCATTAACTGGTATATAATCCTTCTTTAACGTAATAGAAGCGGGTGTTACTGCTAGCTGCAGATTTTAACCCATTTGCTGTCTCCTTTGGATAGAATGGAATGATTCTTAGCTGCTCATTGTCTGCTTTGTTCTCATAGTCCTCATTATTGTAGGTTCTAACCTGTAAGTGGTCACCATGATTATTCTGCTCATCTTGACTTTCATGTGTCACGTATGTTTCTATTTGTGTATTTCAACTAGTACTTAAAAGGAAAAAAAAAATCTGACTGAACCCAACTGTAATTCCTAAGCTGTCCTTTTCACGGGAAGAAGAATTCTCCTGCATCAAACCAGACTTTTCCTAGTCCCTGAGACCCTAACTTGTGAGGAATTTTAGTAACATCACAAGTCAGGCTCTTGGGACCTAGGCGGAGGGGTACCAGCAGCTTTGGACCTTATTGATTGTCGGCACAAACCACCAGAACAAAAGAACAGACATATTCTGCCTAGGAGGAAAGAACAATGCTTTTCCTTCTAATCAGCAAGGGTTTCACAATGACCCACCCCCCAAAATGCAATTGTCAGAAACTATACTCTAAAGATATGGTGCAGTGGCAGTAAAATAGCATTTGTATTTACTATGATGATGCATTTAAGTGCTGTAAGGGAACTGTATCAGAAGCAGAATAAAAACAGAATTGTTTTTAAGACGTTGCCTTGGGTGAATTTTAAGATGAGTAAGAGGAGAATATGTCCTTCATTAATGACAAAAGTTGTTTATATTCTTAACTGTTGTATGCATAGAATTATATACATTACTTACTTGAATAAATTATTATGCCTTCATAGAGCTGTGACTCGGAATACGTAAGATTCCAATCATACTTGAGGCCTGAAAAAGAAACGATTTGCAATCTTCTTTATTAAACCTATTCGAGTGGATACGAATTTGTAGGGAATATTGTTTTATACATGATATTTTCAGCCAGTTTTCCTTAGACTTTGCCCACGCAAATAGTCTATGTGTATTAACAATTCTCTTATTCTGAGATTTACAAAGTCTATATTTAGAGGAATTCAGTGCTTTTGAATTTTTATATTTCATTTTGTGTGTGTTAGCATGTGATATAAGCATTGGGTAGCACCTATGAAGTCAGATGCCCTAGCTCTGTATAAACTGCATCTGAGGTGCAGGCTCTGATCAGAATTTTCATATCAGAAGTAAGTATTCCAACCATAGCCTTTGTTGCTTATTTGAATATTTATTAGTCATTGACACATCATGCATGTATTTTTGGACCTATAAGCAATAAATCTATTCCAAATTTGCAATAATATTAAAAATGAGGCTTAAAATAGAGACGGCTTTTCATAACACTGACAGCAGAGTGACTTTGATGTTTTCCTTCTATTGCTTCACCATAACTTGGTTTCTCCATTGTTAAAACAAGTCTATGAACCTATTTTTGGATATTGCGTGCAGTCTTTGTTCACTTTTGTTCACCATGAGGTGGTTATTGTTGCTTACGACTTGAAATATCATGAGATACAAAGCACCCTTGTTATTTCCTAAAAAAATATAAAAATATCCTAAACACTGACTGTGCTCAAGTATGCGTGAACATTGCATCTTTTTAGATTCCTTCTTGGCCTCACCCATGCCATTTATCTAGAAGCTTGAAAATGTGTCTGTGTGTATAAATATGTTTATGATTCCAAATGAATGGAGCAAATATAAATAGTGAAGGTTTATTTTTTAGACTGTATTTTTCTTTTGCTTCTTTTAATGTCATTATTGTTGGAACTGATTATTTGTTAAAAGCAGAACTTTTTCAGCACAAAGAACTCTATGTATGTGTATCTGTGAGCATCAAAAAACTTGATTCGTTCTGATCAGTTTACACAACTGATCAGAAACATTCTATTGACTAGAACACTATATAGAAGAGTGTGTTTACTCACACCTGTTATACAATAATCATAAATAATATGCATATGTTATCTGATGAACTAAAATCCAAAAGAAAGTAAGGAATTATATTCATATAATGATAGCAGAATATTTAAATACAGGGATTTTCTTTTATCTGTGCTAATGAGCTGCACTGTTTACTAACTTACATTTTATAGGAGAAAACTATACTAACATAAATTGAAAATGCAATGCTATTTATTCAGTTCTCTCAAACAGACATCATGTATGCATATATATGACTGATAGATCTTGCAGCTCTGAATGTTCTCTGTGCAAACACCGTGTGTTGCATGTGTTTGGCGAGAGTGCCATTCACAAAGCTCTCCACGTACTCCATAGAGGTGTGGAGGTGTGTGTAGACATCAGACACTTTGTTTCTGTAAGTCAGTTTATGCTGTAAGTACGCAGATGGGTGGGATTCTTTCCGCGTTTCTCTCTCAGCTGTCACCAGAGAAGGCTGCTCTGAGGCTTCATACTATGACTTGTAAAACCAGATCATTTTAAGCTTAAAATAAAAGGAAGGATATACAACAAAGGGTGAGAAAAGGATGTGGGTTGCATACAAAAAGCAGTGATATTAACAATCCAATGGCTTCTGGATTGGGGGAGCAGCCTGAGTCAGACGCATACATTAAGAGCTGTCTGATGCCCATGTGAGCTCGCTCAGTATGTTGGAAACAAGGGAGATCACCTCTTCTCTGACACCAGCTTATTTGTACATATTAATTTTGAAATAGCAAGTCACTGTTCCACATACATCGACTAACCCCTGCTTGATTCGTTCTCTTTTCCATATTGTTTTCTAAATTACTGTCAACTCCAAGTTCCATTTAAAAATAAAAACCGTTACTCCACTTAGCCATTTACCAAAGACTAATGGAATAAGAGTTTTCCTTTTGTCTTTGTTTTGAGACTTTGACAATATTGTGATACCTGCGTCTTTAGCTTTAGATCTCAATAAGGGAAACATGGGTTTTTCTAAATGACAATTTTTAAAGCATTTTAGAATCTGTCATGAAAGCCACTCTGGAATGTTGCCAAATCTTAATATGATTATATTTCCTTTTAATATTCATGAGGTCTAGCTCATTCTCAATTTAAAATCCCTAAACTCTTCAGTCTTGCACTGACACACAGAAGTATAGAGATAGTTCTTAAGTCATTTAATAATGCCCGAAAGAGGAAAAAGTATCACAGGGGAATTATAGTAGAAATTAATTACTAATGAAATTAGAAAAGGTGGGGTTTACCTTAAACTGGTTTTCAAAATGGCGGGCTGGTACACATGCCTAAGCTCAAACTAATACATCCTAAATATGTAAATGGCCTTGCAAACTGTCATGTTTGGATAAGTTTGGAGGAAAGCAGTGCACACAGGCTGAGCTGAAGCCCAAGTTTCCTCGCCATTTGCTCATGCAATGCAGCCTATTTGTCTATAAGCAGCAAATGCAGGCACAGTTTTGATGCCTGAATTCTTCTGGTTGATTTGTTAGTAAACTTTTAATTTAGTACTCAAATCCCACTGATCCCTAAGTGACTGCATTTGGAAAAAGAAAACAAGGTTCTTAATATAGAAAAGCTAAAAAAAGAAAAATACCCTGAGTGTTTGCAAACATGTGAAAAAAAGAGGTTTCTCCAGTAGCTCTGCAAGTCCATATTTAGAGCACTGAAATTATAGTTGCTGTTTTTATCTATGTGTCAGTTTCATGTTTAGTTTCCTTATGCATCAGTGATGAAAGACATTGGGGCTTGTGTGTGTGTGTGTGTGTGTGTGTGTGTGTGTGTCTGTCTGTCTGTCTGTCTGTCTGCATGTCTGTATGTTTCTGTGCATTTCTGGAAAATGTTTAGTGAAAACAGTATAAACACTCAGACAGCTTCCTGATGTCACTCATCCTGTGTTATTACTAAGTTAACTTCAGTGTTTGTTGACTGACACTTTCTCCATGTCACTTCATGTTAAACATATTACATGTTCACTTGCATACGGTACTAGACCTGTGGAAAGTTTGAAGGCAGGTGAAGACTGGAGGTAATTGAGATTAACTGAGGATTAGTTTCATTAGCTCATTTCAAGAATATTTTATGAAAATCTCAAAATAAAAATTTTTGATACAGTGGGAAACCTGCCCCATTGATGATATTACTAATGTGGTCTTAAGTTTGCTTTCTCAATAGTGAATTTCTCACCCACAAAAGCTACCATGAATGGCACCCGTTTGGTCAAGTGAGTAAGAATAGTCACCCCTGGGTCTCAACTTAGTTAAATTATGGGGTTGTTTCTAGAAGAAGTTTTAACAATGTTTCTATTCTGTTTGTCTCCCTCATGGTTGAGTGGGACTGATCATTTGTGAACAAGTGAATTTTCTGTGTAACTTTTTTTTCCTGTTTTGGAACTGGTGTTTTCCATACTCCATCAGTCAATATCAATATTTTATGTATCCAGTTTGGCAGGTCATTCCTGAAATCTTCTGAATATTTGTAGAAAATAAGTGAAGTGAAATAAATTACTACTTGTAATAGGATTGTTTTGCCATTTCAATGGTAGGTTGGAGTCATGTTGAGTTGAAATAATATGCAAGTGAAGTCATTGGTTTTTTTGTAATGATTTTTAATATAATACCTTTCTCATAATAAACATCCACATCTTAGGTAGGGAGTCAGTCTTCACTAAGCAATTGCTCTGCTATGCAGCATACGAAAAGGCCAGCCTCAGCATTCAGGAACTGTGAGGAGATTTCTACATTAGACACTATTTTTTTTGTATTGTTGTTCTTGAGGGATTATACCAGTCAGTTCCACCATTTCTCTCTCTTCCTGCCCCGTCCCCCTGCACCCAACATGGAGCCCTTTCAACTTCTTCAAAGAAGCTGGGGGTGGGGGAGAAGTGGACTCTTTATTAATGGCAGAAAACAAACTGGCTGCTAGACTTCCGAGACAGCTCTCCAATAATGAAGCTGGGCAGGCTCTGTGACAAAGAATTCTTGAATGTACTAAATATATAGAGAAGCCTATTTAATTCATCAGAGGGGCTTAGAGGACAGACACACAAAGTTTAGAATTCAATTCAGGCTATGCCAGAAAATGAAAATGTACTTTAAAAAGGATTTCTGAAACAATTGTTCAAAGAAATGTCAACTTTGAAGGTTCTTTCTAGAAGAATGAATTTTGTACTCTCATTTTATGTGGTGATTTTTCCTCAATTAAAAGGGAAATGATTAATAGAATCTCAAAGAAATTGTACTTTATAATTTAAAAAAATGTGTTTTCTTTCCACATGACCCATTCTAGTGAGGCCCACTTAGCACATTGCCTAAAAATAACCAGTTACATGAATGGAACACAGAGATAATTTTATTTTTATGAAAGTTAGACATAGCAGAAGTGCTCATCCTATTTCAAAAGAAAAATTTTCAACTTTTTAAAAATGGTTTCCAGAACATTCATGCACACAAAACTTTAAGATTTAAGATATTTTAAAATAATATAATCAATTTATTCTTAAGAAACAAATTGCTGATAAAAATAGGACTATTTGATTTTAGATTTACAAGATTAAAAGCACGATCCTAGCCTTATCTCTTGACTAGTATGGGAGAAAATTCTTCTTGACCTGTTTCTCAGGCTGCCAGACATGACATTTGTAAGGGATGCTCATTTCTACAAGAATATGAAATTTATTAACCCCAATACTGTCATAAAGAATTACTTATAAAGTTTACTCAGGGCAATAGGAATGTAATTCTAGGCGGAAACTACTTGCAGACTTTTCCCTAATGTTTTCTTAGGATTAGCAGAGTCTGGAGCAAAGTGTGTTATCGTTTTCTCTGATCACTACAGTCTGAAGAGAACACACACTCCTCTCTGTTGCTTCTCTGGAACTCACAGCTGGGAAGGGAGGACTCTAGGACTCACAGTTCGGGAATACATATTCTCAACTCAGTATGAACTTTTGATCCATTAGTCCACTGCTTCCCCATGTCTCTGCTCTCTCATTCCATTCTCCTCTCTTTTCATCTTTCCATCCTTTTCTCTGTGCTGTGTGGACATTCTTAGGTGGGCTCTCAGCACTGAGTGACAAAGCTGACCAGCCATATCATCTTTACAGCAGAATATTCCAGAGGAGAAAGAGAGAGAGAGAGAGAGAGAGAGAGAGAGAGAGAGAGAGAGAGAGAGAGAGAATCGGTGGATCAACTTTTCTACATTTCTGCCCATATCTGTTCTATGCTCACCCTGAGGGTGACACCCCATAGACAGAGGCAACCGGGCGAGATTAATCTAGCCGGCTCAGAGGAACAAGGGAATGGTACGTAATGGAAGAAATACCAGGCAAAACCAAAACAGGGCTTGAACAGTCATCATCAATTTCTGAATTGTTTGCCATAGCAAGATTTATAGGTCAAATGTTTGCCTTAGTGAACTTGGTAGTGTTTATCAACACATGGAACACTATTGTCCAAAGAAATGGGCTGTGTACATCATGCATGGTAAATTTCAGCCTTGAGTATCATGAGGATTAACTACATTTTCTTAACATTTCCTATGATTATTTAGTTTTTGACATATGTAAGGAAAGTCATCATAGCATGTCATTTAGGGATTTTAAGTTTTATGTTTGGATTATTAGAAATAAAAATTTGGTAAATAAAGGGTAGTGGTTTATTTAAAGTCTAATCTGTATGTCATAGGTAACACATGATTTGACTGGTTGGTTAAATCCTTTATCACTAATGTTATGGAAATGTCTATGACTGAATCTTGGAATCCTCTTGTTTTTGTTTATGAATTGACCCAAATTTTCCTATTCATCAATGAATGTATATAAATGTGTATGTTATATTTATATATGTATTTATATGTGTGTGTATATCATCAAACACATGCAAACACATATATATGCACATATATACACACACATATATACATTAGCTATGATTAAATGATTCAGGTGATAGATTTTTTTTTTTTTTTACTTTTGTGGGGAAGTGGTTGAGAAGATAGATTTAACACACTATCCCAGTGGCCTTGAACTTTTGATGATTTTGCCTCAACAGTGAGCCAACCGGGCTGACTAGATTCTTCATAATTTATCCTTTACTTCTGAACTGTTGCTCACCATGGTATGACCTGGGCAATTTTTACCATTTTACTGTCAAGCATGACTACTTAAGAAATCTTTCTCTCTGAGAAGAAATTAATTTGCTATGAATAATGATTCTAATGCAAAACATTTTTATGATGCATTTGAACAAAGCTATAAATATAATTAAGGGACTTCAAAATTTTGCTTTAATGTTCACAGTGCTTCTCACTCATTAATCAAATTATAAAATTATGCTGTGGCTTCCAGTATATTAAAACAAGCTGTCATATTTGAAACATCTGTTTATGTTCCTGCTTTTGATCTATGTTTCTAAGAGGATAAAATAAAGATTGCCATAAATAATGTTCATAATTTATTTTACAAAAGAATGATATCTACCTCCATTTTACAAAGGAATGACATCTACCTCTAAGTTTGATTGTCTCCTACAAAGTAAATCTTCCCTTATCAAGGAGAGGAAAGGCTCAGGTCTTATATACGCCTCCCTTATTGGTTAAGAAGCTTGGTTCTGTTATGGCAGCCTTGGCAGACACTGTGTTGGCTCCAGACAGTCAGCTGGCACTATCGCTTTGTCTCAGCTATAAATCACGGTCTCCTAATGGCCAAGCTGACACTGTGACATTTTAAGAAACAGTAAAAGACCAGATTTGAGTGGAAATCAATTTTGTTTCACAAATCTTGGGTTACTCTTTGGAGCCTTTCCTTCTTTCTTCTTTAGCCTACATGGAATTTTCATGATCATCAAAATATTATTCAAAATTTATGTCATGACTTCTTTAGTTATAAAACCATGTTCTTACTTGAATCTTCATTGTTAATTAAGAGAAATCTGTTGTTGTTTTAACTTAAATTTTAAAAAAGTTGCAGGAGGCAAGATTTAGTTTTCGTGTTTTATTATGGTTTTTGGAAAAGCACTGTGAAATGTTTCATGATTTGAAAACCAACCACATCCTAATCAGCTTCTGAATATTTAATAACAAATGAAGCAAAGAATTTATTCTCTCTGTTCTCTCTGTTCTCTCTCTCTCTCTCTCTCTCTCTCTCTCTCTCTCTCTCTCTCTCTCGTGTGTGTGTGTGTGTGTGTACTCATTAGTAAAGATTTTAAGTATTGCAAGTTTTTTGTTTTGTTTTGATTTTTCAAGACAGCGTTTCTCTGTAACTTTGGAGCCTGTCCTGGAACTATCTCTTATAGAACAGGCTGGCCTCAATCTCACATAGATCCACTTGCCTCTACCTCCTGAGTACAGGGACTAAAGGCATGTGCCACCACCACCTGGCTTAAATAGTAAGTTTAATAGCCATTGATCAGTACTAAAGAAATGGGATTGGTAGTTGCAGGCATTACACTGTATCAGCATTTTACCTATTAGCTCCAGGAATGTTGAAGAAACTGTACTTGACAAGGTGAAAAGAAGTTTCATTTGGGACTTGGATTACATGGATGCTGGATATTTAACATGTTTGATTTATATATATATTTCCATATCTTCTGCACTTAGAAGAAAATTAAGGTCTTTAAAACAGTATAAAGGGAAAATATTTCATAGTAGTTTGATTCTCTAAGAATGATAAAACTCCGAATTCTTTGATATCCTGAGAACAAAAGTTAATTGAAATTTGGTAATCCTCTCTTTGTGGTTACCAAAATTCTTAGTAACCATTTTTTTCATTTTTATAATGAATCTTCCAGTTGATGTGAAATTGCACTTTTAAGGGGAAATAATTCTTTAATGTTAAAAAGGTCATTTTGAAAAGTTCCATGGATAAGTGGAACTATATACAACTAGAGGCAAGAAACTTCCAGTCTTTGAAATTTTTTATCTATCTTTCCACTTACCTACCCATTCAAGAACAATGATATATACAATTCTATTACTTGCAATGTAGGTGTCAAATGAGAGTCGATTTTCCTTCTTACTATGTGAGACTGCATTCTTGTAAGAAAATAGAAAAACTAAGACATAATTGTCCTCAGAAGAAGACAGAGCTATATGACAATATGATGTTTTGGGGTTATAGAAAAGGAATTTGTTACAGTATATGGAAGTTCCCTACAAGAGGAAGCATCTAGTTTATTCCTTAAGGGTAGGAAGGCTGGTGAGAGAGTGGCAGAAAAGTTGGTATGTTAGTAGGGATAAGCAACATACTCAAGTGTCCAGGAATAAGATAGACTATGCTATATTTCACTTTGAATTTAATTGATAAATTGATGCATTTGTAGAAAAGTTGAAACTGGGTACCTAACTAAAGGCAAACAGAGGTCAGTTTGTAAAGGACCTACAATATTCACAGAGACTGTGCTCAGAGTAGGTGCATGTAGAACTGTAAATACTTGGGGACAGACACAAGGTTGCTTGCATTCCAACATTCATTTGTTTCTAGTCAGTATGGCTACAGAGGAAGTTTTATGAAGACACATTATTCTTTCCATCCTGAAAATTCTAAGTCAATGTATTTAGGACAGAAAACATACAGATGCACTTTATAAAAGCTCTTAGATGAATGACTAGCATTCTAACTGATCAAGAGCAGAGCAAGTGATGCAGGAATGAGGGGGGGCAAGTGGTTAGTAAGCATGTGTAAAGACTACTGCAATTCTACTGAAAGAAAAACAGTGGTGACATCAACTGATTATCTAACCTAAACTCAACAGATTCCTTATCTTTTATAGTTTCATATTCCCATAAAACTTGATGTGAAATTTGAGTCAATGTTCTTGTCTTTTCTTATGGGCCAAATAAGCTAATAGTGTATGTAGTATTTCCAAGAGACTGAAACCAAAATTTATAGCCATTAATATCAATCATGTGAAACAAAATGTAGATATAAGCAGTCTGATGCACACACAATTGAGAGGCCTTAGAGACAGTGCACTGTGTGGAGAAACAAATTGTAGCAAAAAAGGATGGTGTTGTGTTACTTATTAGCAGCAGTAGAATGAGAATCACTGTAGTCCTTCTTTGAGCCAGCATTAGTTCCTTTTGGCCTTTTTCTTCTGCAGGAAGAGCTTGCAAAACAGGCATGGAACTCTAGCAAAGATTTAGAATGCCCAGTCAAAGCTTTTGTGATTAACACTTGATCTTCAGTCTTGCGTCATTGGCATTTGGCAGAACCTTTAAGAAGTAAGTCCTAGTGGAATGTCTTAAAGTCACCGAGAGTGTACCCTTGAAATGGACAAGGGTGCCCAAACCCTCTTTTTTTCCCTCTCTTGTTTCCTGACTGAGATGAGCAACTTATCTCCACCAAACACCCATGGAATATCTGTCCACAAATAGAAAATTGACAGGATTAACTGATTGTGAAATGGGTTAACCAAAGTGAGTTAAAATAAACTATTTTCTCTTTGTAAAAATGAACTAGTTCAGAGATCTGTTGTGGGAACAGCCAGCTGACTTTCACACACGATGCATATGTAACACCAAACAAAGATGTCCAGATAGTAATAAAAACTCTAGAAGTGATTACACAGATGAGGAAACCACTTGCCTACACAAAGTTGAACCCTTGAAATCAGGGGTGCAAGTTACTTCCATTTCTGAGGCAGTATCAAGATAATTGTCATCCTCAGACACATTGTTGCCATGCTGTAGAAATAAAGAAAGGAGGGAAAAGCACTAAGTGTTATTCTAAAGAAAACATCTGAAAATTTCATAGCATCCAGCAAGCTCTCAGAATTTCACCACCAGGAATGCAAAGTTTGGGTTTATTAGGAGACTACTCATTTGTTTCCAAGTTGCCCAAACCTGAATAATCACACAGAAACTATACTAATAATAACACTGACTGATGACTCAGGCATACTCCTAGCTAGTTCTTATATCTTAAATTAACCATTTTATATTAATCTGTGTATTGCCACGAGGCTGTGACTTACTGGGTAAGGTTCTGGCATCTTTCTCCATTAGCTGCTACATGGCATCTCCTTGACTCCACCTACTCTTTCTCTATATCTCTGTTCAAATTTCCTGCCTGGCTTTACTCTGCTAAGCCATTGGCCAAAACAGCTTTATTCATCAGCCAATAAAAGCAACACATATACAGAAGTACATCCCACACCATCTCCTCTATTCTGTCTAATTAAAAAGGAAGGTTTTAACTTTACCATAGTAAAATTACATATAACAAAATAGGTATCAATCAAGAATTAGTTACAATATTTCTTTATGGGTCTAAAGTTTCATATCTGATTTATTTTTATCATAACAAAAGAAAACTATAACTATCAAGCCTTCAACCCCACCAAAGACCCCAGAAGGATATAATATTACAAAGTAAACAGGAAGTGCCTTGTAAACAACTTCCAATGTTCTAAAATTGACAGAGATATATTGCTGCTTGGACAGTTACTTCAAGTTCTTCTGTAATGTTGGGCCATCCATCTTCAGACTAAAGGCCCATGGAATGTGGCAGACTTTTCAGTGAAGAATGAAATTTGAATCTCTGTTCTGCCATGTACTAGCAAAATTCATCAGTTTCTTTCTTCTGTGTCCTGCAGAATGTCTTGCAGTTTGTTCTGTGACTGTCCCGAAGGACCATTCTATCCTTTGAAAAGTCACTTTTCTGTGGGTCCTGCATGTCCAGTTGATACAACAGACCATCAAGTAGTCCAAGCAAGAGCAGTTTCTTGCCCAAGTGACTACCCTTGTCACATTGGAGGCAAATTTCATAACAAGGTTCTTCAATGCCCATCAACCTCTCTGAAGTTATTGGTGCTGCCATTGCAGACATGTCTCACTGTCAAGAAAAGTCTAAGTTCTTAAAACATTTTAAATGTCATATTCATTAAGTCTTTGCAGTGTTGAAGATTATCTAACTGATATGTGTCTCTGTGTATCTAGAAAACCTAAGTAAAATGACTAAAAGTTTCATTATTATATATGACTATCGATCTGTATTTTTAGTTATATATTAATTTTTAAATGAGGTATAAAGGCACAATACCTTAAATAAAAGTAGAAATAAGTATATGTATATACAGTGTTACAAACTTAACCTTAAATTTATATCAGTAGACTAAGATCCATACCAATGCAAAGTATTCATCTCTATATCATATCCCTCCAGATTTTTTTTTAGAAATTGACTGTGACTATTAATCACTTATAATCAACCTACTTTAAATGAAAACAAATACTTATAAACAATCATTTTGGGAATTTGGGCATAGTTTTCTCCAAACTTCTTCCTGCCATTTGTTGGGGAAAGTGTTTTTGGAGTTCATGGAGACCTTTTGGAGAATCTTGTTTCATCAAACCACATTAGCCTAGAAGGATTCCACAGGTTCCCATCCTCTGTGAAAACAGCAGAATCTCTTTTCCAAAAGAACATTTCCTTAGATTCAAATTTTGAAGTCAAGATACCTTTATAATAATTGTTGGTTTAGCTTAGCAGCACACCGAATCAAATGTCTGCCTGTAGTCAAAAAATTTAAGGAAAACATTATAACATACACAATCCAGACTCTCTGTGTATACTTCATCTTTATGTGACTTTTTTCCTCTATTACTTTTAAATATTTATTTTATTATCTTTATTCCATTAATCTATGACATTCTGTGCTCTTTCTTCTCTCTCTTAAACCTATGCACGTTTACTCACCACTTGACCATTTAGAAGGTTTTTTGTTGTTGTTTTGTTCTTGCATGGGCAAAGTCTTAGAAAGGTTCCCATATCATCAAGAAATTTCAATGACATATCTGTCCTTATTTGGAGATTCTTTATCACTTTAGAGATTTCAAAACACTAGACAAGGGTATAGTTTAGTCAGCAAGCCAGTGTATCTAATAACAATATTATAGAGCTGAGCAGTGACCTGAAAGATGTAAGAGCAAGAAAACTACACCCTGACATGTATTATCAAAAGCTAATTATGAACAGAAAGCATATGCAGCTTTAATGGAGGAGAAAATTCTCGAATATAGTAAACTATGCAAGCCCACTTTAAACAACAGTGTTGACAATGCTCTCTAGAGTTGCTTTGCTTGTCACTTCTCAGTGAGTCACAGAACAACCTGTGAAAACTGAAGACTTCATTTTCTCATAACAGCAAAAGATTTAGGTCAATTGTTTCTAGATTACTTTCCAGTATTTTTTCTCCTTTTCTTTGAAAACAGGAAAGTTCTAGATCCTTAACAACTAGGCCCATGTATTTATTCACGCAGTCAACAAATAAGTTAGATATCTTCCATATGGCAAGCAGATTATTTTATGCTTCCAAATTATTTTATTTTATTGAATTTGTTTAATGTTACTCGAATGTATCAGGGCCTTCATCGTATAAGAAGGTGTGCCTCACACAATTCTCATTCGTGTATTCTGGGTTACATTTTCAGCACACACACACACACACACACACACACACACACACCTACCTCTACCTACAGATATACTGGAATACTAAAGAAAGAATGCTAGGAGAGAGTTTAGATAAACTGTAGTAGTAAGTCAGGGAAAAGTTCTTCAGAGCCATTGGATGACAGTCTTGTGAGAAAACAGAATGATTTCTTTATTGGTGCTTCTAATCTCTTTGTTGGGAACTCAAGTAGAACAGAGAAAGCGGTGAAATTTAGTGTTTTTCTTTCCCGAAGCTTGCATCTGTAAGCCAATAGTGTACTAAAGCTAAAATCAGAAATCATTTACTTCGATGGCTCCTGCAGATGCTTTACTGCTGAAACTGCTTCATTTCCTATCCTAATTAATTCACAGACACGGGAAGATCAAGAGAAAAGAACTTGTATTAGAAGAAGGAAGATTCATGTAGTGTATCTGACTCCATTGCTTTTGCTGGCCTCTTTACCAGCCTTTTAGTAACCGGATCTCAGAAACATCTGTCTTAGGAAGGGCTGTTTTCTCTGTCTTCCATTTACTTGAGAAGTACTTAAGTTAAGACCATAAGCAAAGATTAGGTTACTTATGTCCAGAAATTAATCAGAAAATTCCTTATGATCTGTGATGTGTTTTTCTGTGCCTCTGTCCACCTCCTGATATATTTTTATGGTCCTTAATCTCCTTTAGATGACCAGTCATTTAAAGGAATTTGAAGTCCTATATTTACATAATTACTCAATTAAAAATATGGTGATAGTATATGTAAAGTATATTTAAGAGACGTATCTTAAAAAAATACATGAATATCATAAGTGAATCTAATTTATCAGAGATTCCAGGCTGTATTTAGTCACATCTGTGCTAGAAGAAACCTACTTTCCAATTTTTGTTTCATTTGCATTACTACAAAATTATTCATAAATAGTAAAAGAATATTATTCATATCCATATTTCTTCCTTTCTTTTAAGCCCAATGTGTTTATGAGTTATACATAAACATATTTCTATATATATATATATGTATAAATTTATACAGTTATCTAAATGATTCAGTCTTGGCACTACAACTGGATACCAAGTTTAACTGACTATATTTTGTGTCATGTGTGTCTTATTATATCATTAATGACATTACAATTGTCAAATAGGCTGAAATCTAATAATTATAACTGCCATGTTTTAGAATGGTTTGTCTCATTGAGAAAGGTTTTAAAAATAAAGGGATCATGTCTGAATCCTTCTTGTGCAAATAGCAGGTGTAGTTAACATTTTTACTAAGTTGTTATTACCATGGCACTTATGGTAAGTGTCTTTTAATATCCCTATGTGCACAAAGCAGTATCAATTCAAGATTTTATAAAACCAGTGTCCTCTTAAAGCAACTACAAAGATGAACGGACCAGGGAAAATGGCCAACATGTCAGGCCTTACCTCCCTCTAATGCTTGATTCTTCTTAACTCAATATCCCAGGAAATCATTTCACTTGAAATAATAGGTGGAATTTACAAAGAAAAAAAAGTCCCCCTATTCTCCAGTTCAACTTTCACACCTTAGAAAAGCAAACATTGTTGCTTCGGTTCCCAAAACTTTTCCCTCAAAAACATCCTTGCTTCTGGAAAGCAGTGGGAAACATAACGAGAATGAGTTCACGGACTGGGAACTTTATTTATGACAATGATGCTATGCCCTATGCCGTCTGTATTTCTGAGTGACAAGGGAGAGTAGAAGCTTGTATCCCCTTCTTTTATGTTAATTCCCATTAGCTTTTAACAAGCAGATCGTTTTTTTAGCTCACAGTGATGCATTTTTCTTTTCAGTAATTGTTGAGATATTAAAGCAAAGAGACAATGGTAGGTGTGCACAGAATGAATGGATTTTCTAGACAAACTCACTTGTCTGAGATCAAATGGCTACAGCACAGTTAGGGTTACAGTCTCCTTCCCTTCCTCCTTATTCTCAGCAGCACTGGAGCTTTTTCCAAAGTTGCCATGGTAACACTCTATCTGGCTGCTGGCTCTGTCGTAAGTTATTGAACTGAGACTGGCTTTTGGTTTAGCAGATAATTAGGTTCTGTCTCACAGGTTCATTTTCCTGTGACTGGAACGTGAATATGACCTACAGCTGGCCTCAATTTCAGTGTCACAGACAAAAGTTTAACCCTTCAAAGCTCCCCTGACACAGTCCTGAGCCTGGCTTCTGAGGTAGAGGACACACAGTGCCACTCCCACACACACCTCTGGGAGATTACTGAGCCTTCACATAAAATTCTGTATTCATTATAACACCAAGGAGCATATATGGTCAGGTACACATTAAGCGTTTTCAGAATTGAAAAAGGTCAATAATATGATGACTATTTACATATTATGTATATAAAATGCAACATTTTCCATAGTCATTTCATTATCCTTATTTCATAAGCAATTTTAAAGTCACATGACGGTGCTTTCTGTTCAGACAGAGATCCACACCAGTACCAATGTTCCAACCTCGGCAATATTAACACGGTCCTTTCCTCGGCAGTTTTGAGAACTATTTGCTTCTCCTTTTTCCTTTAAATGTTGGGGGTTTTAGCTGGTATTGAAAGGCTGCTTTGAAGCCAAAAATGGACCCATTTGACAGGGAGAAGTAGTACTTAAACCATTTACTCCTGCTGGAATCATCTTACTCTGGAAAACTAGCAAACCTATCTAGTATGTTTGTCAAGTTAAGTTTACTCCTTGTTTAGAACAAAGAAAGAAACACAACATTGAAACTAGATATGAAATTTATAAAATTAAATTTATGCTCTGACAAGAACTTTGGGGGTAGTCAGAGCAGATATAGCCTCGCAGGTAGAACAAAGCACAGGGTCTTCAGATAAACGTCAAATGTTATGGTAAGCTGGCTGGAATTTTAGCTTGAAAACGAAAAGAAATGGGAATAAGTTGAGCTTAAAATAATCAAAATAATTGATGACACTAATACACTAATTTCAAAGGGGACCAAAGACTAAGAACTCTTTTATTCATTATTTTTCAGTGGACTGAGGCTCTTCCAACCTGTAATTTCAATACAGAGCAGTTGTTGTTCTCTTGTTGATAACTAACAACAGTTTGTTGAATGAATATATGACTTCTCCCCCTCTCTGTGTAATAATAAATAAGCATTTGATTACAATTATAGAGAGAACATAGGAAATATGCAGCATTTTCAATTTAAATGAATCTTTTCACTGCCTTATGATTCTTTTCAACCACCGAGCCCTACAAATAAAGATTATCTCTTACTGCTGCAATGACCTGGAACTGGAATTATTCACTTTGTTTTCCAATCTAATGTGTCACAGGGTGACTTCTGTGTTATTAGAATAGCATAATAATACTGTGCTATGAACCCCTATCTGACCGTAGCCTACCCACTTCTTAACATCACCTCTCCAGTCTGCTACCCTTTTCACTCTTTACCTACCATTTCCTCTATTAGATGGGCATGTGCTCAACAGATGGTGTTAGGCTTCAGGAATGTGTGCTTCCCCTGGACTATATTCTTCTCTCTCTGTTCAAATGCCATGGGCTTGCAGTTGCTTTTCTTTTTTTTATTTTTAATAAAATTTAAAATTACACTTTCTCCCCTTGTCCCAGGCCCTCCCGCTCCCCCACCACCCTTCCTCCATCCCCCTGCCCTGTGGGAAGCCCAAAGCCCTCCCCCCTTCATCCCGGCTTAAGAAGGTGTGCATCCATATAGACTAGTTTCCCTAAAAGCCAATACATGCAGAAGAGATATGTCTTTTGCGGTTGCTTTTCTGAGCATATAGAGAATTGCTCTGTTCACTTCCCACCATCGTTCTTGCTTCAAGTTTTCATCATAGGCCTTATTACATCTTAATATTACAGCAGACAAAAAAAATAATCCAACAAGTGTGTGCTTATGTGCCTTTACACGGAAGTATTAGTCCCATTGCCTAGTCATAGATAGATATATCCACATCTTCTAGAACCGAGGAAGCCAGATCCAAGAAAGCCTTCAATAAATACTAGTTGGATAAAAAAATAAAGAATAAGTGAAAATGAGTAAAGACATTCATGTAGTGTATCTATTTACAACACCCTAGTGATATAGACATAATAACCACTTTTTGAACGTAATAAATAAAATCTTCTATAAAATGAAGTTGCATTACAGCATACGAATTTAATATAAACACATTTCTATTCTTCTAGCCATGAATTTCAAGTAAAACAGTCCTCATTAGCATCCTATTTTTGTGTGTGAAATGCATGACGTGTGCAACCATATGTACACACAGAGGCCATAGGGGACATCGGATGTCCTGTTCTACCACTCTCTAATTTACTTCCATGAAGCAAAGTCTCTCCCCTGAGCCACACCAGTGATCTTCCTGTCTCTGCTCCACAGTACTGGGATTGCAGCAAAGGAAATAATTCCCTAGGTGCTAAATTGTAAACTCAGACCCATGCCTGCCCAGCATGTACTCTTGCGTTCTAAGCCCCCCAACCCAAAATTCTATTCATGCATGAACTAAGCCCCAAACAAGATGACATTTATTAAGAGGCATATATGCCCCATTCTAGTCATCAATGGAAACCCTCATCAGTAACGGACCAGATAGTAAATAATTTTGCGTTGCTACCCATACAGTCCATCTTGCAATTACTTCTGTGAGAATGTGAAGGCAGATAGACAACACATAAGAAAATGATTATGGCTCAGTCCCCAAAAGTATTTATTAAGCCCAGAATTGAGCAGATTTAGTCCCCAAGCCACAGTTTGCTGATCCCCATCTTCTCTAGTTATTGGAGGATGCCTGAGGACTGTTACTCTCTTACCTACTTCTTGAAAGCAATGAAGCTTTATGGATGACTAGCTTCATGACATGTGTGATATAAGAGGCTGATTTCTTTCCTTCCTTTTAGGTGCTTAAGGCAGTGCCTACTTTTTAATTTCTCTGTAGCAGTGATAATTGAACAAGTTCAGATATTTCCAATGATAACGTTAATTCATTCTTGGAGAATGAATGGCGTGGTGCATGAGTACAGACAGTTGTTGGTAAATAGTCTCTAAAGTGCAGGAAAAGACTTTTGCTTATGCTCGTAGTACAAATTTGCCATGATCAATTATACTGCCATTGTTGTATCACATAGCATTGAGTTGAGGAGAAAACCTGACCTCCTAAATTAGGAGGTACAAATTCTGTGTTCTGGATATATATTCAAACTTTCCAGTGACTTCTCAGTCCAGTGCAGGGTCTGCAGGAAAGAGTGGTTAGTTTGATGCACGCAGCTGTCCAGACAATCATTTGCAATACCAAAAGTATATGTGTAATGCTCTATATAGTGCTTCGAGCCTAGTGCTTGGTTAAAATACATATGCAATAAATGGAAGCTATTACCTTCTTAGTTTAAGTTTCTACAAACATTTAAATTAAATGTTTAGCTACAAACTCAAACTGATTTTAGTATCTCTGTGTTAATCAGACCTGTTAACATTGAAGCAGCAAGGCAAAAGGAATTTTTTGTACTATTCACAATTGTACCCAGCTCAAGGTCAAGATAGCAACAAAATGCTGCAAACTAAATGAAAAAGGCTGCACTTGACTGCAGCTCTTCATAACACTTCACAAGGGTCAAGCTGTGTTGTTTTCTTTCAATGTTAAATAGAATGCATCTTAGGAACACAGTTCAGTTATTGCTTGGAGTGGGTTCAGACTGACTATAATTCAGACAAATACACTTCAGTGAACTCAGGATCCAGGATGAGCCAACAGAGAGCAAAGGTTTCACTCAAGTCTCAGGGTGAGCACTCAGTTTGAATTTGTAGCATGGATGTCTTACGATTATGTGACTGCATATAACACACATCCAGGTCAGTTTTTCCACATCAGTGAAATGGCAGATAAAACACTGACAATAAGACAATAAGCCAGAGCACACGATGTGTGCTTAAAATTCTGGTATTTCAAGACGTTTCAGCAGAATGATTGTTTTGAGTTCAAGGCCAGTCTTAGCTATAAAGTGATGACATGGTCAGCTATGACTAAATACCAAGACTTTTAAACACACACACACAGATACATACACACACACACACACACACACACACACACACTCAGAGAGAAAGAGAGAGAGAGAGAGAGGGAGAGAGAGAAAGAGAGACAGAGAGAGAGGGAGGGAGGGAAAGAGAATATCCACGTTTTAAGTGATATCCAAGTTTTATATATATTTGTCTTGTTAGAGATCATTATATACTGTACTTCTTTGAAGAACGTAAGTAATTTCCTAGGAATGCAGAAAAGTACACAGTTATTTATAGAAGTAAATTGTAGGGTTTTGCCAACTCTAAGGACCTCCTTTTTATTATCTTAATGAACAAAAACTGGATAAGCTTGTGGTGTTTAATTTAGAATGTGCTAGCATGTTGTAGCAGAATTGTAATCTCATATTCCACTTGTCACATATGAATAGAATACATTTTCACGATGTATTTATTGGGTCTAATTAAATTATCATTAGTCTTCCATTTATGTGGATGCTTTTTTGTACAGCGCTGTTGTGTTATATATAAATGCTACACAATAATGCATGACTAAAATTAGATCTCTATTCTATTTTGAATTTGTTGGTGAAGTATCTTGCCTTCACTCTGAAAGCTGTATTGTAGGTTAATGAGTTCTTTTCCAGTTTGAGGTTTCTTCAATCTATTTTAATTCCATGTCAGAAATTAGAAAGGTTTTTCCAGGAAGAGTTATATAAAACCACAAAATAACATGTGGGCGTCTCTGACCTACTTCTTTGTCTTCCATTTTGCTACTGCTTTTGTCTCCAAGTAAGAATACAGATGCATTATTTGTTTTAACACATTGACTTCCTTTTGCAATGTATTGCTGTGCACATTCTTGCATCTGTATGGGTGTATTGTATGCCCATGTGTGCTATGTGAAGCTTAATATGGAAGTCAGAGGGAGCTATCAGTTGTTCTGCACTATTTTTATGCCTAATTCCATTGGAATAAATCTCTAATTGAACCTGGAACTCACTGTCTTCTGGCAAGCTGTCTGGCCAACCAATGCTAGCAGTCTTTCTGCTTATGCTCCTACAGTGTTTGATTCCATGTTCATGTGGTCACACCTTGCTTTTACAAGTGGGGGCTTGGAGTGGGAATAAGAATTCAGGTCCTCATGCTAGCAAGCACTCTTACCCGTGAACCATCTATCTTTCCAACCCCTATGGGCATTTTAAAACAGAATTTTTCTATGAGTTAATTAGGCTCATTTGTCTAAATTATTCTTTCAAGTAATATCTAACTTGGTACTGTTGGGGACCTGAGGCAGTATAAGATTTGGGAGCAAAAGGATGAGGTTACAATGAACATGCACAAGGACAGCCTCAGGCAACCCTAATTTCTACAAAATGGTAATAAGATATTCTGTGCATAGTTTGATCAGGAAATATTGTGTACTTCTCAACTGGTAGAGTCTCTTGCTTAAGAGCTACTGTGTGGTGGCTAAACATAAGAACTACCTTCCCAGATTATTCAAGTGTACAATACACTTCATTGACTGTAAACACAGCATGATAGGACACAGGCCTAGATATTATTCTTGCTAACAAACTTTATGCTCATTGAATAGTTTCATCATGTGCCCCTCCTCATGGTCTCTGTCAACTTTTCTGTACAAATTTGTCTATATCAGATGCTAATCCATCAGAACACCAACTAGGTCTCACCTGTTCTTCTCTGACTGGGTTATTACACTCAGCACAATGCCTTCAAGGTCATTAGCATTATTATTACTGTTTATTCCAATTTCTTTTTAGAGGCAGAATAGAATTTATACCCATATTTATTTATCCATTTATCTATTATCAGATGTTATTTTTACATGTTTTCTCACATTTATTTATTTAATTTTATGTTTACAGAGATTAGAAGAGACAACTTAGAGGTGTCAGCTCTCTATGTCCACCAGCTAGGTCCTGCTTTAGAATTCAAGTCATTGGGAATGCCATGGACAACATACGAATGTTGCGAATTCCTGTCTCACCAACACTTTGTCTGTTTTCTTTTGACAATAGCCATCCTGACTGGATGAGGTGTTACTTCATTTTAGCTCGGATTTTTGTTTCCCTAATGACTATTGACAAGGCACATTTTCCAAACACCTGTTGCTTGTGTGTTCTCCTTAGGAAATATCTATCAAGTCTTTAGTTTGTCTTTTTATCCATTTTTCTCTACTGGTGAGATGTTTGTTTTTTATTTCCTATTTCATAATATAGCAAATTCATGGGATTTACTATCCTAGGATGTTTTTGTGCTATTTACTCTTGCAATGCTGATTACAATGTTAATAAGATGTGCGAAGGGAACACAGTAGGGTTTAGAGTGGCCAGGGAGGCTTGTCACATATCTTAGTACGTCTTTCATTTGCCAAGTGTCCCAAGGATTGCAATTGAACTCTTGATTTTCTTGCGTTGACCTCCCGCTTCTGATAATGCTGTCCATCACCATGACTGGAGTCCCTATGTCCAGCCCTGGCTAGTTTTTCTTGGATTAATAAAATGCAGATTCTCAGAGTTTTACTCAAGAATCTGGAGTACAGTGGTGTGTTCAATAACAAGTACTCAGGAAGTCTCAGCTCTTATTGATGTGATGGCATTTGCTAGTGAATTATAGCAGTGAAAAATTCCATAAAACAAATTTTCTTTCTAAGTACGTAAGTATATTTTGTGTTAAATTCAATCACTCTCAAGTGTATAGTTCCACTTTAGTGTAGTGATTTTAGACATTTTATGTCTATTTATGAATCATTTGACAAAGTTTTTCTCTTGTTTGATTGTTGTATAACAGAAACCAATTATCATGTTACACTAATTTTGTATTGATGATAGAAAAGATTTTCAAAAATTGTTTATGTCCTTCAGCATTTTTTCTCTGTTTCTTCATTTGTCTTCTTTTTATTTTTTGTTTTGTTGTTTCTTTGCATTTTTGAGCCAGGGCCTCTTTGTGTGTGGGCTCTGATACCTGCTAGCCAGGGGATGCCATGATTTCATACCC
>JAQHUG010000155.1:4493181-4513618 GCA_028555095.1 Dicrostonyx torquatus
AGCCCACATTTGGGGAAAAGCTTCAGTTTCTATGTTGGGGCAATGGTCCCCGACATTTGTGCAACAGCTGTCACTGTCCTGCTGTCCTGGAACTTGCTTTATAGGCCAGGCTGGCTTTAAACTCACAGAGATCTTCCTATTTCTGCCTCCAGAGTGCTAGGATTAAAGATGTGCACCATGAAGCCAAGTTCATGGATCTTCTTTTGGACCACTGTGTAGTCAGGCTGACATCAAACTCAAGATCCTTGTGCCTATCATTCCCAAAGTCTGGCATGGCAGTCATCAGCCTGGCTCTCTTCAATTATTAGTGAAAATATGCATTTCTTAGTTCACCTTGGTAATTACAAAATTGTACGTAGAAGCCCAGGAGTTTGTCAAATGTTTTTCCCTAGGGCACCTCTCCTTCCCACATCTTATTTTTAAAATTTATATTTGGACAATTTTTGAACTTTTAGTGATCTATTTTAGGGGACAAAATGAAGACCATCATCTCTGAGGTTGGAATCACTTGGCAATGACAGTTTGTAACACCTGCTCTAGGAATGAATGTTTTATAAGGGCAGAAATGTGGCCACCCTGATGATGACTTTTTATGGTCACTTTAGCTATTCAGAAAACCCTCTCTCATACACAGCAAAATTTCTGCAGCAACATAAAGTAAACAAAGTACACATCCTTTTACTTTGGTGGTCAGAGAGCAGTGTTCATGCTGGTTTTACAGTATACCATTAATGTGATAAAACTTCAGGATATCAAAAACCATGGTTTTATTAGTTTGCTCCTGTATCAAGTTAAGATAAAAACTTTGAAACCACAATGTCTACCTGTAACTTTTAAAGTCTATCATGAATGTCAGACACCATTCTCTATTAGGGAACTTTCAAATTCCCTTGAAGAAGTCTCTAAAAGGACACATTCACTTTGGTGCAGACATGGTAATTTCTTGGCTGAAACACTTTAGTTTAATTTAATTAATCCAATTCTTTAATATTAGATGAAACATAATTTTAGAAGCTAAACATATATTTGCTGTATTTCTGTAGATAAGCCATGTTGTTGCAAGTCCAGAATACTAAACAAAATTCTGTTCCATATTGGGGAATAATGGGTATCTAGTCTAAATTTTAAGTGAATTGGCTTAACAAAAGAGTGCAATGAATAAAATGATTTTAATTTCAGTGAAATGGGATAACTATAGTAAATTGTATCTGAAGGACAAGCAGATAGAATTCATGCATAGCAATTATATTAAAGAAAAAATGTTAGCCAAAAGCTTAGTTTTTGTATTAAAAATGCTTCTTTGATCTTACTGGCTCGTAAATCCCTTGTGTCACCACAGCATCCTTTAAAACATCAGAAATTTGGTTCAATTACTGAAATGCATTGTGCCTCCTTTTGTGTCCAAGAGAAACACAAGGAGAGTTTATTAGACTGAAAATTGCAAACACACCTGCTTAATAGCTCTATCATCTAATGAAACCTTACACAGACTTCACATGTCCATTTCTATCCATGCTATACTGTCTCCTCAGAAGCCCAAAGGCCTAATACTGTTACACTGAATTTTTATTCTTGAATTTGAATTGAGAGCCGTATACTCTTAAGAATGACTTTTCCCTCTGCTCATAGAATAATTATCTGAAGATTAACCTGTGATTATAAATGTATATATGGGCCAGATAGTCCATCATTTTAAAAATTATTCACTTATTTATAAACAGCTGGGCTACTTCCAGCTATTGCTGTTCCAAGTAGAATATATTTACTATAAACACTACATTGCTAGTTTTGTTGTGAAACATGTTCTCATACATTTGGAGTAAACTAGAAAGAGTCTAATTTCTGATCTGTAGTGTCACCATTCATTTAGATCAACAAGACATTGAAATTCTGTTCTAGAGTAGCTGAACGTTTCTGATTTTTTTACTGCTGTGTTTAATGTGTCTAATAATGTCTAAACTCTGTGTGATTCTTCAGTTTGGATGATATCGGACTGATTACCTAGATGTTTTCTAACTTTGGTTCCTCCCATGTGCCCTCTTTCTGTCCTGTGTATTCACAATATCCCCTTACAAAGGCAAATGGACTTCTGTAGCAAGGTGGTTAAGTGAAGAATCCAGACTCAGATTATCTTGGGTTACTAGCTGTGAGATTTGTTATTCAATGAGTGCTTCTCATCTTTCTTACTGTAGGCTGCTGTGAAAACTGAGTAAGCATTTATGACGTCTTTTCATTTAGAGACACTTCTGGCCTCCTTTCTAGCATAATCTTAAATTCTCATGTAGGTGCTCACAACCCTGATGAAACTTTTAGTTACAGGACTCTGCTTATCCGCTAAGATGTAAACACCAGTGAGGACAATGATATCATCCATTGTACTCATCACAGCATCCTCAGAGACAGCACAGACTTGGCCACAACGAAGTTCTCAACACCATATTGTAGAATGAATGAGAGAAAGAATGCAAAAAAAAAAAAAAGAATAGATGGATTAGTCATGAACTTTGCCTCCAATGTTAGCACCTGCTTATGACTTAAAACATTTAAAATTTTAGTTTTCAACTGTTATGTATTGATCACGCTTCTTTAATTATGAAGAGAAGGCCTCTGCATGAATGCATTTACAAGATGCCTTGTGAATAAAACATAAGGTAAAGATCATACCCCTCCTACCTAAAGTAGATGCCATGGCTTCAGTGTAAATGTCACAGCTCATGTGTTTGACACTTGGTCTACAGCTAGTGGTTTCTTTTTAACAGAGAGGTAGAATATAGCTGTGAGAAGCCACACTCACTATTCGCCATTACAAGATGGCGCTGACATCCTGTGTTCACAAGCAGTAAACAAGCTTGCTGCGCAGACGCGAAGGGATTTTCCATTCCTTGTGCTCTGCCTCTCCCGTGGCGTCATCTCGTGCGATGGGTTGCAGCCAACCAGGGGCTGACACGTCCTAGGCGAGGAGAAGCCTCTATTTAAGGGAAGGGTTTCCCCGCCTCTGGGTCTCCGCTCTGGAAGCTTATGCTCTCCCTCTCAAGAGGCATAAAGGCTTACTGCAGAAGGATCCTTGTGTGCCGCGTCGTTCTTGCTGGCGAGACGGTCGCGCGGGACATATAGCTCTAGAAAATGGATCCCTGGGAGACAGATACAGAGGGTTAGGTCTTCTCTGTTGCTGACCTGGCGCTCTGTTTCCCTATCTGCACACAGAGCTATAACCACAAGTTCCTGGTGCTATGGACCTAGCCACTTAAACCACAACGGGAGATTGAATCATCTTCTGTCAAATAATTTTTATTGAGCTCTACATTTTTTATTGCCACAATGAGAAACGTAATCAATGCAGTAGGATAATATACGATTGATAGTTGGAGGTTATTCATGTAAACTAGTCCATTGCTATGCTGGAATTCTATAAAGTTGATGGAAGTCATGTTATTTAGGAATTTTCTTTGTCTTTATCAGTCTTATGAACCCTCAAAGTATCAGTTGATAGCACTGTCACAGAAATACTTCTTTATACCTCCATTGACAAACTTACCTCAGCATTCTAGTGGTTAATGGTTAATATTTATTATTTACTGTGTCCATCATTGTCTTAAATAAGTTTCTAGTTTTATTTTATGTTAGTATTGGTGCATAGGCAGCTACATTCACTGTGTATGTGTTACTGTTGAAGGAACAGGCTAAGAGAAATCAAACAAGGGTCTCAAGGTCACAGGGAGTGATGTTGAAGCCCAGAATACAATTCTGTGTTGTAATGGGGTCCGCCGTTTACCACTGGTTCATGCTTCTCTTGCTGCAATAATTCAATTTGGTCATTTTAGCTAATGGTGAAGGAGGTTACTGTCCCTTTTGTTTTCATATTCCATAAATTAGGCAGCATTTTTCATTCATATGCAATGTGTCAAAATAAAATTCTATCTTCTCCCTTTTATGCTTCCATATTTATTGTACTTCAGTGGCCTTTATAAATAAATCAAATCAAAACAACAAACCTTTGTCTGAAGTGACTTAATAATTCTGGCTCCTTTCATTCTCCTGTTGCAACTCAAGGACTTTCAGGTCCATCATAAATATCTATATGCCAACAATATTTGGTCAACCAACTCCAGAATTACAGCTACGAAACCATAAGAGCAACATTTTAGAAAAAAATTCACTCTATTATGTATTACTAAATCTGTGTCTGTAGTTAACTGCTGGAATAGCAATAGCATATGGATTAGATTTTTTTCAACTGAATATTAAATGTATTTTAAAGAGTTCTGTTTTAGCCCATTCATAAGTTAATATTCGAAAGTCGTTACCCCCCTTGCTATTGTACATCTGCTCTCTGCAAGTGTTTATATTCAAAGATTGCTGCTTCATAAAAGCTCTTCGCCTTTATGTGTTGTGATTTTATTATTGCTGCACTTAATTGCAATGCTTCTATTATATAAACAGTGAGAGTTTTCTGAATCCAGGAATGAATACTTTCTACAAATAGTGCCGAGACATATATTTATTTATTTTCACTTTGCTAAAATATCAACTTGGGCTCATAATTATAGAAAGGCTTTGTTCTTCTTATCTGGGTGTCAACAGTAATTGGAATCCATATCCATATCCCACCTTGCAATCATGCTGCAAAAGGGCAATAAATTCCCGCTGAGTGTGTTACTTGTTAAATTTAGTGCATTACATTCAAAGTAATGAATAAAAGCAGTGGGCCGTTACCGTCTGGCTGGCTGAGGGAGGCCAGAACAGCCAGACTCCCCTGAGGCCTTGTGCTGGTTTTAAAAAAAGCAGTGACAGGCAGAATCAAGGGAGTCACTAAGCACCACAGTTTGGTTTGTCTCCCCTAATTTCCCCTTCTGTTAGAGACTCAGGCTGCAGGGAGAAGAGGTAATCTTATCCATTAATTCAGCACACTTTTATGAAACGCTGAAGACTCTAGTTTCCCTGCCACCAAATGCAGTTTAGGTGGGTAGAGATGTATTTACATTGATCAAGGAGATGAAAATCCCAGTGAATGTCAACCGATAGCTGGGCCGCTATGCAGTTAGCACTGTACCCTAAATGTATCTATTGTGTATTTATCTAGATTAAAAAATGCACATGGATATTATTACATGAAATGAGTAAACTAATGAAATAAACTCTGTGTGTATCAATACTTCCATATTATATTTATTGAACATGCATAAACAGTTACTGAACATATGATGCCAAATTGTTAACAATCAATTTTTCTTAAGAATTATTATATTAAAAATAAATATTTCTGTATAAAATACTCTCCCTTATATATAATATAACTTCCTAACCTTTAATATAAATAACCAATGATGTTGAATGGACCTGTTCTACATTCTTAGTTTGCAGAGTTCTTATTCTTTAATAAAATTAAGTTAGATATATCATTTCCTACCAAAGCCAGTTGATATGCCCAGTCCTTTCTATTTTCCAATCCAAAAACGAGTAGATTCTTATGAAAAAAAATACAAGTAATTTATGTGAAATAAGCACTTTTACTTTTCTTGAGTGCCTTGGAAAATGTATCATAGAGTGCCCTTTGCTATCCACGATAAAACAGCTGCTTCCAAATAGCCTGGTGTATCTCATTAGAGAGATATTAGGCCTAATTATGCAACATATGAGTGAGATCATTATAGCAACATTATCTCAATGAGGTAAGTAAGGCACACGTGAAATCCAATACTCAGCTGCTTGGAAGAATATTGGAAAGCAAATGTAAGAGATTGCAGATCGTTTCAGTGTGTGTCAAAAGATGATGCAAGACTGTCATGAACTTCCTGTGAACATATTTATTTTTACTACAGCTAATCATTTTCTATATACTGTAAGTCAAGTGAGCCTACTAAATCAGAGATCCTTAACTATAGCGTCTTATAACCACAGGCAGAACTTGTGAAAGTCAAGGTATCTAGACCCAAACCTGAGAATTTCTCACACAGCAGTGTGGGTAGAGCTTAAGACTTTGCGTTTTAAGTTTCTTGTTGGCAGTGGACTCTTTGAGAATGGGGGAAGGTGTGGAAGTTCTGAGGACACATAAGTTATAGTGTCTGCTTCTGTATTTCTCTGTGAGGTAAAATGTCAAGGTTCCACTCTGCTTTGGACTTTTAAATCAAATATTTTCACATTATAGGTATTTCATGAAGAAATTTATCTTCAAAATATAACTAAGGTTGTCCGTGATATGTATTAAGCATATTTAAAGTATGACATTCGTAAACAGTAGCCTAAACAGTAAGGCTATCAGCTTTTACCTTTCGACTTTATTTGCAAAGGAAAAACGTCAAAAAAAAAAACTGCTGCTGTGATTGGTGCAGTTTATCTCTTTTATAGAATATCTCAGTATGTTTACTGAATTGATTAATTCTGTGCAACAAACTGGGTATCAAACTACCTCCGTGGAATTGTGATTCTTATCATGTGTAAGCAATTATCTGGCTCCCTTTGTTGAAAACTAAGTGCTAGCCCTAGCTTGGATGGATTAGCTAGTTATCCCTTCATCGTGTGTTGAGGAAAAAGCATGTAATCAAAACACTATTAAAAGTTCACATAGAGGTTCTTTTTATTAATTTTTGTTTTTTTTCACTTTCTTTTCAAAATGCCACTTATTTACTGTGTTTGTGTGAAGTGTGTATGTGAGGATGCACACGCCCTAGCGCTGCGCTGTGGGAAGAGAAAACCAGGAAGGAGTAGGTTTGCTCCTCCTACTGGGTGGGTTCCAGAGACTCAGATTGTAAAACCTGGCAGCCACAGCTCTTACCTGCTGAGCTATCTTGCCAGTCCTCTTGGTTTCTTATCTCAAATCAAGCATTGTACTTTTTAGAGTAGGGTTCTAGAGAAATAGCTCAAATGTAAATTGCTTGCCTGGCAACCAAGAGGACTGGAGTTTGATGCACATAATCCACATTTAAAAACGAAATAAATAAAGTCTGGCCTAAAGTTTCATTAAAGGCAGGCCACATGCCCAGCAGTAGATGAACATACAAAGAGGACTCAGAGTTATTTTTGCAGGTTTTTTTGTTCATAATACTTTAGGGATTTTTTTTTTAACCTTACAGATATTTTGCTTATCTATTACGGTTTCTGATTTTGTGTTTTATGGGGTTTCTGTGTATGTAATGTGTGTATCTCTGTCTATGTGTGTTTCTTGTGTTGTTTCTTTGACTTTGTTTGTTTGCTTATTTTTCTCCTATTCTAGATTTATTTATTTATTTAATGTCTTGTAGAAGCCTGTTTGTTTGCTAATGAGAGAGAGAAAGGACAAATGTGGATTTGAGTGAGGAAGTGGAGAGGGTCTGGTTAAAAATTGGGAGAGAAGAAACCATAGTCAGAATATACTGAATGAAAATTAATCAATTGTCACTTAAAAAGAAATGTAAAGTGTCAATTAATGCCGTCTCCCAAATAGTTTAGTTGTACATGCTTGAATTCCCAATATTGAGAAGTCAAAAACCACAGAGTACAGGGCCTTACCTGGTCAATCAGTCCCGCTTACCTAGGGCCTTTCTGACCAATATGAGACACTACTTTTAAAATTAAGGCTGACAGTGCCCGAGGTATAAAATTGAGAACATTGTTTCCTGGGCTCCACATACATGCACGTGCAAGAGCATATGGATACACACACATGTATCTCTATACACATGAAAAAGCACTAAGAAACACAAATTTTTATAGTAATAGTTGCTATTAAAAGGCAATTTTAAAAGAGAATAATTCTTTGGTTTTACATAGGTAACAAAAATTGAAAAATCTCACTCACTGATATTCTGAGCTCTAATATAAAATCAGGAAATATCTGCATGATAATCTTCTCTAAAAATAAAGATAATATTGTGATATTTCAGTATTAAATATAAGAGTGCAAACAAAAGTCACACTGAATTTCTAATTTTCAAATATTGGAATCTAAGCTATTCTTCCAAGTTGTTCTCAGTTGAGTTCTCTGACAGTCTCTTGTCTGCCCTCGTCTCAAAGCCAAGCTAGACACTCCAGCCACTGTCTGCTGCTTGCAAATCTTGAAACCGTTATTGCAACTCTGCAAGTGTTTTTGGATCATTCTGATGTAGTTCCCCAGTCCCAAAGAAAGCTTTTTCCCAGGCCACTTTTTATGTAGCTAGAAAATGTCTTTCTTTTATTGAATTGCTAAGGACCACGGCCACTGCATAACAAAACTGAGGCTTTGGCCGTCCTTAACTTTATTGTGCTCTTATTCTTGGCTCTAGTCTGTAGTCACATGAAGGACTTTAGAAAATAAATCCTGAGTCTCAACCAGAGAAATCTGGGTCTAATTGGCCTGGTGTATAGCCAAGTCATTAGGCTCTAATTTAAGATGCCACTTTATGATCGTACTATGTGGCCGGGTTTGAGAACAACGTTTACAGTTATTTAGAGGTGAATCTACTAAAATGGTAATTACAATATTATAATAGTAGTAACAGTGAAGTGAATGTCTGTGTCTCGTACTCTAAAGGGTGCTAACACATGGTAAAAGATGTCTTCCCCAACATTAACACATATCTGTGTCATTCTGTCTATGTAGAAATTAGAAGATGATAGTGAAATTGTTCAATGCCTTTGTCATAATCATACTGGTAAGAAAGAAGTGCTTATGAAGCAGTATTCATTATGGCGGTCAGTTCAATTGATTCAGATTCTTACTGTCTTTCTCATGTTTTAGGTTATGGTCTCCTAAGATCTCTTAGGGATCTAAGAGAGGCTCCAAGCCCTGACTAAGGGACAGGAACTCACTGGGTGCTAAAGCGAAGGCATGTCTGCATATTCATTGATAATATATTTATGAAATGGATACAGATATGAGCATTATTGATAAAATATATAACTGTTTAAAAGTTTTACAGATATATTTGATACTAATATATAAATTATAATGATGAAAAATGGAGTAGTCTTTTAGGTATGGAGAAAAGGAACAGGAAAATAAAAGGTACAGCAACATTTTCACTTTAAATGGGAGGGCTAAGTGTGCCACTCATCTTTAGAAAGCTATACAAATGCAAGGAATGTAATTATATGTCTCCCTCAGAAATATGAATGGAAATAAAATGTAAAACAAATATGAAATACTACAAGATGAATAGCTACCAAATCATGAGCAGATCAAATAGTTTTAAAAAGGAAAAACTGTGGAGAAATGTTTGTAAGATTTGAACCTTATAAATAGAAATTATATTCTTTCATTTTGTTCATTCTCAAAATATGCCAAAATAAAACTAAACCCAGAAATTTCAGGAGGAGCATATGGTCATAATTTAACATTACAGACATATTTTTTGTATGTGTATAAAGAGGCTTCTCCAAAATATTTAAAAGAAACAATAAAACAAAAGCACATTAAGTAGAAAACCCATTTGCTTTAATAATTATTGGAGCTTATGGGAAACTAAAACCGTAGTTGTAAGCAAATCAGAAATATCAAATTACATTGCAGTAGCACATTTCAACAGTGGCATATTGCCAATATTTTCAGAGACAAATTCATGTGCACTAGTGTTTATTATATTCAGATTAAGTCTTAATCAAGAATTTAAATTTTGTAAAACTAGGAGAGAATGTCAATTAAATATAAATTTAATTTTGGAGATTTTAAAATCATCATATGAATTACATAAATAAATCTTGTAGGAAAATGTTTAATTGTAAATAAGAGCACAAAGCAAAACATTATTAATTATTAAAAAAGGCAAAGTGAATACAAGGAGAATTTAAAAATATGATATGGTGGTAATCTTATTTAATAAGGTAATTGCAAAGTTCTAGAAAATTATAACTAATATACTTTACACAGGCTGTTGAAAAATAACTCCTGGCCAGGCTGGGCAGCGGTGGTGCATATCTTTAATCCACAACACTAGGAGAAGCAGAGACAGGCAGGTATCTGTGAGCTCAGGACCAGGCTGGTCTACACAACAAGTTCAAAGACAGCCAGGGTGGTTACAAGGGGAAAATGTGTATCTAAACAAACAAATAAACAAGAAACCCCCTAATATAGCAATGTGTTCTGTACCTAGAAAAAATGTAGATGATTTTAACAATCCATACAATATTATGAAGGAAACCATGAAGTAACTATAGAAATGCATGGAAAGCTAAATCCTTAATCATAGTCTCCCCAAATACTCACAGTTTTAAAAATAGTTTCATAAATATTTTACATATGTTTCTTAAATTTATATTTTTTCAGAAAGTTTGAATGAGATTGTTTTCCAACACAGTTTTTAAAATCTGAATCACGAAAGTCACAAAATTCCACCTACCCTTAAACTTATATATGAGTTGGAAAGATAGTAACTTTATATACTTATATATTGTATGGCCTAGTTCTAAATTCTTCACACAAAATTTCACAGAATCTATGCAAATCCAGTGAATCTACCCTGATTGATTCTAATCGAAACTATCCAGTCTCTCTGCCTTACATGCTTTCCTTTTCTTAAAACTTTTTTCCGAAAACTTGATGTCCACCACAGAATTCACCCTGCCTCCTAGAAAGTACAATTTTGGCTCAAGTTAGGAAAGGTATTTTAAATGTTGTTTTTGTTGTTTTAATCAATATTCTGCTTTCAATTGCACAAATTTTGAGTGTCTTGTTTGTCTTAGTTTCATTTTATAAGTTATTATTTTTCATTTTAGAAAATAAATGCTTGTGTTTATTGTTATCATTACTCTTTGGATTTTACCATGACTGATCTTGAAAAAAAAAATATCTTTTTTTTGCACCAGATACTCTTCAACCCCCCCCCCCCACCTTCCCAGTGTAGCTCAGCCAGTTGATTTACATGGCAAGAGTAGAGGTAACCAACAGGACCCAGAGGGTAGACATTAGGATTCAGGTCCACATCAAGGGGCAGAAAGATGCTACTTCATGCCTTATTCGCAAAGATTACCCAATCCACGCTACTCTCCAGATGTTATACTCATGGTTAGAAATTGTAATAGAATACAGTAAGGAAGTCCAAACACATTTAATTTTAAAAGTTTTGAAAATATTCTAAAATAAACCAGGATGCAGGATATGCCACAGACCGCAAGAATAACAGGGTAGATTTGACCTGCCAGTTGAAAAGCCAATTTACTTTTGGGCTCAGAGTTAATAATTAAAATGCCGTAGTTAAGAAAATTCTCAAGATGAAGTATCATGCATAAAACCCTTGCAGTTTGTTATTTCCCGGGCCCATCATGTAGCTTGTCCTATTCCTGCAACTTTTCCTTTCCTTTATTTCTTTTCATCATTGCTTTGAATAAGGAAGCTAAAATGTGAAAACATCAAGAATTCATTTTTCCATGAAACAGACAAATTACTCCAAACCAGTTTACCCCCTAGATGTTTAGTATCAAGCAAATTGTTATGCTGTTTGTTGTTTTTTTTTATGTTCATTGATGTTATCCTTACTATTGAACACACTAAAACCCAACACACAGAAACTTAGTAAAGTCAAAGTTTGCATATAGGACCCTGAAGATCTTTAGGGAAACCAAAACCAGCAATACAACTGGGACTCTGGACATGGGGACCCGGTTAATAAGACTGATCAAGCTTGTTTTCAACCTCTGCTTCTACCACATTCTCCCCTCATCACCTACCCCTCACTAGCTAGGCCACTTAAGTTCACAAGATGGGGAGGAAGTCACTGTGAGCAACAGGACTTTGCTGGCATTTATTTATAAAATTAACAGGTTATGGATTTAAACCAAAAGCCTTGACTAGATTTAGGTCATGGCCAGTTCTCTAGTAGTCATGAATCCATTCCCTTAAGTTAAGGGTATCTTGAGAATGCTTTCTGCCTCTGACACTGTCTTAGGTACCAGGGATATGGCAACAGGACAGATAGACAGGATGTGACATTCTCTTGAGTGGGGAGAGTCACATAATAGGTAGATAAAATATGTGATAAATATTGTATAGTCAGTTACACATAGAAATATAGTACACAGACACACATTTAATACTATTAAATGAAGACAGCAAGTGGTAGAGTGGTTGACTATAAGTCAACATTAGATAGAGATTTAGGGGAAGATGTCTGTTAAATTAAATGTGACTATAAGCCCAGATGGCATGAATAAACCAGCTATCAAAAAATCACAGAAAACCTTAAGCCATGGTTGTGTTAGAGCACTGTCTATTATGTGTGTACTGTGAATCCCGTCTCCAGCACCATCAAAGGACAAAAGATGTGAGTCTGATATTAGACAGCCAATACAACTAGAGTCTAGTAAACAAATAGGAGAGAGATGGGTGGGTTAAAGACAGCAAAATAGGGACTAAAAATATATATTGAAGGTTTTACAAGGCATTTGAATGTTATTCAAAATGGAAAATAGTTATAGCCAGAGGGAGGATGCTATGATTTGCCATAGTTAGGCAGGGTGCCCCTTGGGTTATGTTTTAATTTGACTGATGTTCCTGAAGCCAGAGGGCTGTGGAATGAAAAGGAGTACTTCCCCATGGGAGATGTGGTTCTGGGCAGATAAAGCAAGGCACAGTTTGTTTTTCTTCCCCAGTCTGCTGAGGCACCTCTGTTAGAAATGCCCTTAGCAGTTCATCATACTGTCAATCACTATAATAACCCTTCCTGCAAATACAGCCCCTTTCTAACATTTCCTATAAACTTGCAGTATTTTAGATGTTTATGATCTTCTTTATAACTTTAAGGCCTTCCAAAGAAATTGGCCCAGTTGGAATGTGATCTCATATTAATAAATAGTCTTTACTATGCTGATTTAAACATTGATCACCTGGTGGCTAATACTTCCTTGAATGCTGCATATCGCTTGGAGGTAGAGGTTTCCAGTTTGATTTACTAAGCTTTGTGCTTTCAGATTTCCTGTCTTCCAAGTTTCCTTATTTGCCATGCTTCTTTTCAGCTGTCTTCCTGAAAGCATGATTGCATCCTGAGGCTGTTTGCTAGATAGCCATCAAGGAGCATCCCTCAGCTCTAAAAGAAAGTCAAGCTGATTAGGGGAGAATGACACCACATAGATGGAACACCAGCAGAAAAAGAGACACTTTGGGAGCAAAAAGGAAAAGGAAACTACTACAGGCAGCTAGCAATCATATCAGGCACTGAAGGAATGACCTAAAGGGTTGTGAATCGCAGTGGGAGAATTAATGAGATGGAAAATTTCTCAAGGAAAAAGAGAGCCAAGTATAGATAAAAGAAGAAATAAACATCATAAAAGAAAAAAAAAACAATGTAGAGAAAGAAGAAAACGAAAGCCCCAGAGCGAGGTGGAAGACTGAAACAAAAGAACGAACAAATGAAGAAATGGGGCATTGCGTTAAAGCAAATGTATTCTGTTGTCTTTTTTCTTATCGGTTGCTGGCTTTGCATTTCTCGAGCGGCAAAGCCAAACTGAAAGGATAATTTTGTTTATGTACCCAATTTGCATAATTGTGCAATATAAATTACAATGCTAATTAAGGACAGCCCTTGGGCTTCTGGAACTGGGTCAAAGTGGCTCCATAAGTGCAGAGAGGTTGGGGCATGGGCTTTGTCCCCCTCTCCCACTGTGGGGGAGCCAAGCGAGAGAAAAGAACCTTTCTGATAGTGTGTGAAATCTTGTCAGAATTTGTTGTAGACCCAGACTTGTGTGTCTCACTCTCAAATCTGGCTTTTCAAATGATCTTGGTGTGATACTGGAATGATGTTCCTAAGAGCAAAAATTTCTGCTGGACATTCTTGCTTATCTTTCTCTAATATTACCCTGTCTCAGTTTGACTTTTTTTTTTATTCAGAGAACTAAATTATGAAATTGTGAACAAGCGAACATGAACCTGGCATGCAGTATTTTCTCACAGGACCCTTGCCAGCTTGTCTGAAACTAGTGTATGGCGTGCCCTGCTTTGGCCCTTGCGAGGCAGAGAGACAGCAGGTTCACTTCTGAGCATCAGTTAAATCAATGTCATTAAAGCTAACTAAACATTAAACCCAGAGTTTATTTCTTCCACGGTCCCTAAGGGAGAAATTATGCATGAGAAGTTCTGTAGAATAGCCAACTTGGGTCTTTCAAAGAAAGATAAGTCTCTGAGTTAACATAGTGAAGTTTGGTGGAACACAGTGGGAGGGCCTTGGGAATGTAAAGAAACAGTGTTTTAAAGGCTTTGATAGTCACTGAATTCTGACTTCAAGCAAAAGTTATATGCAAAATAGAAAATTGTATGTGAAATAGATAGTAATCATTCCGGAGGATAATAATGAGCAATTGTGCTGTGCAGGAGGCCAAGCATCTCATCTAAGGCTTCCATGTTCCATCTTAGACCCTTAGTCTCACATGTGGACCAGTTCTTAAGGGACTGATTCCTACCTAACTTGATTAGCAGTCTAATTGATAGTTAAGAACTCTACCTCTACCCCATACCTGATTTCAATTTTAACATATCAGGGGTTTCTTTTGTGGGGATCCTTATAAGAATAATTGGAGATATGCAATGTCTTTTCTATTCTTGTGTTATTTTTTATTCTCACCAGTGTTCTAGTAGCTATTTTCCAAACAGTTCCATTACCAATTGTGTAAAGAAATATATGTTTATTATAAATAACACTGGAGTTATTATTGTCAGCAGTGTGTCCTCTGAAACACTGATTAGACCATGGAGAGAGATGATTAGGCCATGGAGCAGTGACCTCATGAATGAGATTAGTGCCCCAATGAAAGATGCCCACAGAATTAAACTTTACCTTCATGTGTACAGATGGATCAGTCTGGGGTTTAATTCCATGCCTGACAGCACAGATTATTATTCATGTAAAATCTTCTAAAATGTGTAAATAGCTCATATTTAAATTTTTTGATATTTAGCAAGCCCAAAGAAGCTCACTGTCGCTCCATAATGGATATGCATGTCTCTCAGGGATGTGTGAAGTTCCAGGAACATCCTGATCTCCACTGGTTGTCTGTTTGAGTGTCTTCCTGACAGTTTTCCTAATTTTCCATTCTGCATTGTGCTGACTACACTTATTCATTCAAAACTACATCCGTTGTGCATTTCTAGTCTTGAGCAGTCAGTTACACTATGTGCACGTATGTCCGTTATTTGCTTATTAAATATATTAACTGCCGGACAGAGTTTGAGACATTAATGATCACAAGAGATGAGCTAATGGAAGTGAAATAAACTCTAATTTCTGGAAGTAAGGAGCTGAACCATGTACTGTTGGCTTTGTTCTTCAGGGAGTGCTGGGAACATGAGTAAATTCTAAACTGGTCAGTCCTGGAATATTAACATATGTACTATATTTATACCAATAGAAACAGTATAGAAAGTCGAAGATGGTCAGTGTTGAAGCTCAGTTTCAAGAAATTCTAGAACTTTACGTGAGAGAGAGAGAAACATCCTTCGGCAACTCAAAACTGCTCAAAAATGTATTTAAACTGTAAACCTCCACCAGGAATGTCCAGGGAGGATTTGGAAGAACATGAGTGACAAGTGAAAAGGAAAAACATCTTAGGGGGGTTGCCTTTATTACCTAACTGTTGTGTGACTAGGGAAGTTAAATGTCATGGGACCCACACCAGGTGACTCTCATTTAAACTTAGAGGGATGCTTGAAGAAGAAAAATGGCGGGATGGTATTGAAAGGATTCTAATGCCTCTTTTTTTGTTTTGTTTTGTTTTTTAATGTGTAGTATTCTCTAGTAGAAAGGATTCAGTTTGGAGGTAGCACCTAGAGCTGAAAGGTGACAGTAGGTGTGGGGGGAGAGGCAGCACTTCCTGAGCCACAATCCGTTAAGAACTGTACTGGAGATTCCCTCCCCTAAGTCTGAAAGGAAGGTCCATACTTCAAAAAGATGCACTTCGAAGACTCAGGGATAGCTCAGGTAGCAGTGTTTGCCACATAAGGATGAGGAGGACACCCCAAGTTCAGGCAAGGTTTCAGGCCCACGGAGACACTGCTAGAACAAACATAGCCACACCAGACATTGACCTCTGAGTTGTTCCTCTTCCTACACCATGCGCATACATCTATGCATCCATACGCCTGCCCAAGCATCCTCCCTACCCTGCAGCAAAGACTACATACTGTGACTATCAAGAAATTCAAGCACATGTTGCAGGATGTTTTCAGTTTGGACCATCATTCTACTGTACGCGCCATTCCGAAGAAGTTAACGCATTCTCAAATACCTGTACCAGAGACGAGGAGTTTTATATCCTAAGATCGACATGGAAAACAGCATATATGAAGAATAACAACTTTTTCTACCACACGTTTTCTATTTGTTTATTAGCAGGCACAGACATATTGTGTGGCGTTCTGTATTTATGAAACCCATAACAAACTGTGAAGAGATAGCAGAATGCATTTTGCTCGAGCTGAAGCAGTAGATCAAATGATTCATTAAAAGTAAGACTCCTAGTCTTATGAATAAACTTAACTTTTATTGAAAGAATCTTTCTCATGGAAACTTTTAATTTTCCTGGTTGTATAACCCACATGACACTATTTTGGTAAAGTATACTACACACATATGATAGTATGTATTGATAACTTAGGTGTGTAAACGTGTCATACCATGTGAGTATGTGGAAGCACTATCAGCTATGTATTGATAACTTAGGTGTGTAAACGTGTCATACCATGTGAGTATGTGGAAGCACTATCAGCGATTTTCACACAGTGACAAATAACTTGACAGTAAATTTCTCAAGATGTCTATAATGGAGTAATGCAGAGTTGTATTACATTATTATGTAGTAATTATTTATAATTAATTGTATTTATTTTTCATTTTATTTAGAGGGAAGAAAATAGACTAGATTCGAGTAAACAAGGGGACAGATCCTGACTTAACTCACCAAACTTGGATATCATGTATTTGTCTTCCTTGTATCCTTCTCCTGATAGAATTGCTCCTTCCGTCATGCAATGCTCTAATTTGAGCGTATCTTCCATCGTTTTAACATGTGATCACCTGCTGACATTTGTATCAGGGAAGAAACGATTTAGTTTTATTTTTGGTGCCCTTAGTATTGGTCTGACAGAGTGATGAAGCTTAATAAACACTGCTGAAAATACAGTAAGCAGAATTTACTATTCAACCTTTAGTAGTTCTGTAAAAACGGTTCACAGTTAAAACTCATAACAAGTCTTTAAAATTTCAAGTAAGATTAAACATTCATAACTTCGAAACTGCTCAGTACTTGTTTAGAGGAATCAAAAACCCAAGAACATAATATTTGTGTTGTTATCATTCTCAGAGTAAAGACTACTGAGATTATTCATAGAAGCTGAATGTAAGTTAGCAAATTTTAGTATGCGTATAGAATTTGAGGAGTAGGTGGAAGCCACAATGGGCACTTGCTCAGACCTTACCCAGCACTTGGTGAGCAGCTGTGTGCATCTTGTAGAAATGTGGCCACCTGAAATCCTGTTTTGGTAGCCTAAGGTGGAAATGAATTTAGTTACATGACACAATTCTTAACAGTGGAATCCTCCAGATGTGCATCCTAGGGAGGCATTATTGAAAAAAAAAAGAGAGAGATAAATTTAAGGGACCATTGCCATCAGCCCAGACAGTTGAAGCAATCACCTTGCAATCATGAAGCAGGTTTGAACACACACACACACACACACACACACACACACACACACACACACACACACACAAACCTAGATCTTTCTTCTGAATCTCAGCAGTAAGCCCAATCACAGCCCAGGAAAATCATTACTTATTTTAATTGTCATATATTGTATGTACAGCCAGGATTGCATTCTGTGATGTACATGTGGAGGTCAGAGCACAACCTGTGGGTGTTTGTTCTTTCTCCATCATAAAGGTTCCATAGGTCAAACTCGTATCAGCAGACTTGTCAGCAAGCACTTTGCTCTCTCTGAGCTACCTTGTCTGCCCCAAGCTTTATTTTTAAAAATTCGTTGTCTGCTGGATTTTCATGAAATCAAGCACAAACTTTATGTTTTTATTTTCAGGAAAAGTAAACCTGACATTGAAAATCTGGGAGATCCGTGCACGGTTCCCAGCCTACAGAAGCAATCGCACCTCTGCCATAGCACAAAAGAATTGCCCTGACTGCATGTGACACCTGAAATGTTTGTCTGGTTTGTTTTGTTTTGTTTTGTCTTCAATTATTGTTTTCCAGTCCTTCGCTGAAAGATGGGTATCAAGTTCAGAAAAGTTGTCTTTAAGTCAGGAATGCACTCTTTGTGGATGTTGGCCGATAAAGGCAATGATTTGTGTGTCTAGCTTTGACAAAAACGGAATGCAAAACATCTCCCCACAACACTGACTCAATTAAAAGTTTTTTCTCTGGGTGTGATTTGTACTGCAGAGACAAATCAAGAAACATTGACAACTTGGTTAAATATTGCTCTTCGTCCTATTTATATAATTTATTGTGCCAGCGGTTCTAAAGTGGTGGCTTCTGCCCCTCCTCATCCATGAACACTTCCCAGATGGGCTGAAAATTCCCCATTAATTTGTGTATTCATTCCATTCTTTTGCAATTAAGTGCATGTGGTTTTGACTAGAAGAAAAAAAAAACTATTTAATCTCAGAGGTTTATTTGGCCTTGAGAATAATTGATTCATGTCTTTCTCGACTCCACCCCTGTTATTCAAATAGATATTATGAAAGAAATCTCTGCTTTGTAAATTTTGCTGATCCAAACATGAGAAAGGACAGTCCATCACTCTCAAGATTCCTTCAGGATCTGTGCACCATTCAGTCTCTTAAAAAATTACCTCATTAAGAATCATATGATCCTACAATAGATTTCATTGCTGATTTTCAAAACTAGAGTTCAGTCTTAAAGCAGAAAGCAGCAATCCCTCTAGTGGTATTGACCTACAGACATCCTATATATTATTACTGAATTTCAGGACTAAAGACCAGGTCTCTGTCACTTAGCCTGTGGAATAATGGAGAAGTTTAGATCCTCTTTGCATTACCAAGAGGAGCTTTCTTTCTTTCTTTCTTTTTTTTTTTTTTGTATTTTTGGTTTTTCAAGACAGGGTTTCTCTGTGGCTTTAGAGCCTGCACTGGAACTAGCTTTTGTAGACCAGGCTGGCCTCGAACTCACAGAGATCAGCCTGCCTCTGCCTCCCGAGTGCTGGGATTAAAGGCATGCGCCACCACTGCCCGGCACCCAAGAGGAGCTTTCTCTATACATAGGTACAATCAGGAAAATTGTTTATTTTTTATTAATTATAATTCACTGACGCTTATTTTAATGATGTATAATTTACTGTCTCTGAGCATAGTGCTTGTACCTACAGTTGGGGTATAAATATACATGTGCATGAACTTGTACATACATCTATTAATTAAATTCATTTGTTCAGACACTGAATGACCTGAAAGGATGAAAGGAAACACTTTTACTGAGGAACCATACTTTAGTTGTTTTCTGGTGTTCTCACACTACCAAAAAGCAAAAATAAAATATGGAAGAAAAAGTAGACTTGATAAATTGTTTTGCATCTAGGTTTCTTGGTGAGATCAGATTTGAGCAGTCCTGTCGCAGTGTGAAGGAAAATTGAGGAAATGATTTTATGGCTGGCTCTTATTTAATCATTATTTCTAACACTTTTTTTCTGGCACATATTTTAAATATAATATACTGTTCACAATTTAAGTATATAGATAGCTTCATGAGTCTATCAGATCTGTAGATCTATATTATTACTATATTACTATCAACAATACCAAACTGAACAAATGAGTTCTTTTGTCTCTTTCCAGACAAAGTCCATTTCCTGGGCCAGTCCATAGACTTTCTTTTTATTACTAGACCTCTTGTTTACTGTTGTATTTACTTTCTATTTAATACTCAACCAAACATCTACTTATATGAGATAGTTTTCAATTGCAGTTTAGAGTCCTTAAAACTTTTTAGGTAAGTGAACATTTAGAAAGAATTAGAGCTTATTCAAATCCTGAGAGAAAAATTCCTTTTGACTTTTAAAGAGAAAAAAAAATCATGTTATAGAGAAGTCCTCATGGCCAGACAACCCTACCTATGCTTAAAGAGCTGAGAGCAACATCAAGGGACAATCACAAGAAAACTGGGACATGAGTGCCACAGTACAAGGAGTTGAATTCTCTCAACAAACATGTGGACTTTTATATCACATCTGACTCAGCTGAGAGTCAACCCAGGTCTCACCCAGGATGCAAGGTGGTAACACCTGTGCCGTGAACTGTGACATTGTGCTTGAGACTGACGCATCGTACTCTCGCTTAATAAACAAATTGCTTTCATTTGAAGTTGTGAAATTTGTGGTGACTTTTTCTGTTATAAAGCCTGACAAAGGGTATTCATCTTTGGATCATTCTTTATAACTGGTGAGTATATTTAATACTTCCTAACATTATCAGCACCATAATGTCTTAAAACAATGAACATTTATTAAAGAATAGTAACTTGGGGGTGGTCAGGAATC
>JAQHUG010000155.1:4528395-4552675 GCA_028555095.1 Dicrostonyx torquatus
TATATATATATTCTTAGGGACAACCATTTGCTATTGGATAAGCAACTGCTGTACTTCTCCCTGAGGAACACTATTTCTCCTAATCAAAGTATTTCTTAATTTCCTTTAGATCTTTGTGTGAGGTGAAGGCCTCCTCAGAATCCCTCAAAGTGATAACTTAAATTCAAAGCGAATTTTAAGTTCAAGTTCTCAGTGTGCTCTCATATTAATAGAGGCAATACCAATATTTTCCTGGGGATTCTTACTCTACAAGCATAGCCTTATTATGGATGAAAACACAAACCAGAATTTACTACAAATGTCAAACATACACCAAGCTAATTCACCATAGTTAGGAAACAAATGAACCAACATAGGGATATATATCAGATAATAGAACTATAGAAGAGAATAAAGTAAATATATACATAAAATAGTTAAAATGTTTATATACATAGAATAGGAAAATGTTCAACAATAGGAAAATGCAATGAAAACACAAGAAGTTGCAGAAGTGTTGGGAAAATGGCTCAGTAGATAAAATTGTTTTCCAGGCAAACATGATGACCTAAATTAGATGCCTGGAAATCATGTGAGAGTTAATCTTAGCTGTCAGCTTGACTAGATCGGGAATCAACTAAAATCCATGCATCTAGGCACATCTGTGAGGCAATTTCTTCATCAGATTACCTGAAAAGGGAAAACTCACCTAAATGTGGGTGGCACCTTCTGGAATGACATGGAAGAAAGAAACTTTTGTGCTTGTCTGTTTGCCTGCACTCTTGGTGGCAAGCTTCACTGTCCTGTTGCTGTGGCATTGCTTCACTCAAACTAGCACCACTTTCTTTGGGATTTCAACATTGACTGAAGACCAATAGTTCTCTAGGAATCCTTTGGGCCTTCAGTGTCAGGTTTAGACTACTCAGATGGACTACACAGACAATATCATGTAAGTCAATCTAATAATGCCCTCTAACATCTATATATAATATAGATACATATATATATGTATTTGTATATTTGTGTGTTATTTAATTTAAGATCTTTTAGAGAACCTTGACTAATACGGCATGTAAAACTGAGTACACATCTGTAATTTCAGAACCTCCATAGTAAGATGTAAGACAGAAGAATCAATGAGAATCTCATGGGCTAACTAGCCTATACTACATATTGCAATGCCAAAACATCACAAGATGTAGAAGACAAAAACTTACAAATTTCCAAAAGTTGACCTTGAACCTCACAAAGGTTAAACCTATGTGTATGGCACACATATGAATGAATAATAAAGAAAATAATAAAAAATCTAACAACCACTATGAGTTTGTGAATATCAGATTTATATAACTGGCAGAGGCAAACAGATCTCTATGAGTTCAAGGCCAGACTGGGTCTACAAGAGCCAGGTACAGGACAGGCTCCAAAGCTACAGTGAAACCTTGTCTCAAAACCCCAACCCAAACAAACAAAAAAAGATTTATATAACTGTTAAGTTTCAGATGTTCCTACCATTAGGAAAATCTCAGAATGTGAAAAGATGAAGTTAATCTGACATCTCTCGAAAGTAGATTGTGAATGAAAAGAAACATAAAGCAACTTTCACTTTTCTACTCTCATTAGATAAAATTCCCATCCTACTTTTCTTATTGAAGGAACTAGGAAGTATCTCTCTTGGAGAACCATTTTCTGAAACTACAGTCTAAGGGCTAGCCTTTAGTCCCAGAAAATTCAGCTAAACATCTTTTGAAGGTTCTTTTAACATTATTCAGAAGACAAATGCTAGGTTGTTCACCCTTGGCTACAGTCACAGCTCCTATTACTTAGAAACACATTTAAGCTTTAAAAATTGTTTATGAGTGTGTTATCTGTCCAACTATTACATCTGTTAGTAATGTCCTGTATAAACTTTACAGTTGGTAAAAAAAAAAAGAAAAGAAAAACTTCAATATAGGCTTTTGCACAATGAGATCACATAGAAAAAAATGTTGCTTGCTGTTGTTTTTGGCCATCTCTTACCACATTCATTTCAACAAGAGAGCAACGTCTGTACCTATGTGTTTGAGTAGTGGTACAAATTCCGCCAACTTTCACCCAATGTACAATTACTATTTAGCAAATCCCAAGTGGGAAAAATATCTACAGACTTACAAACAACCACACAAATTGCTTGGATGCAAAATGTATAATTAAAAAATATAATTTCTGTAGCCTCCAGTCCCTTCATTAAAACCTTTGAAAGGCTCCCTATACACATGCAATCAATTAACAACAGAATAATATTAAGTGATAGACCCAGAAATTGTAATTTAACTCTATCTTGAAACCACAGGTGTTTAGACTGGCTTTTCTTGAGAAACTCATTATTAAATATTTACCCTGTCACTTTACTCTACGCATATTCTGGTGCCCTAGAAGTAACAACTGTAACTAAGTCTGGGATTTACTGTATTGATGATGTAGTCAAGAGCTAGCTGTAAAATTGTGGATACATTGTGTTCTTACATGTGCTGATAAATCTGTTCACACAACAGCAATATCGGGGTTCATTTCTGTCAGACTGATCTCAGGAAGCTGTTTTCCTGTTCTGTCTCTTCCTGTTATTTTATCCATTTATTTGGTAATCTCATATACTGATCAGCCTCACTGCTATTATTTTAACGTACACTTTTAACTTCATACCCTAGTCAGTATTTGTTCATCTGATTGCTCAACTAAAAAAGTAACACATAATTTGTAAGAGGTATATCATCTAGTCATTTGTTCCAGACAGCTGTAACCTGAGTATGGTTTGGTTTTAGCCCTTCAGGGAGTCATGGGTTGGACCACAGTGTAACCATGATGGGAGATAATATAGAGTGTTTAATAGATAGGGTGTAGAGGTTAACTAGGCTGATTCAGGTTCTGCCATCGAGGAATGGGTACTGCTTTTATGAAGTGAATTAATTTCCATGACAAAGAGTTGATACAAAGATAACAAGGTCAGTCTCTTTGCACAGTGTGCCTTCTGCATCAGCCTATGATCTGCCCACACCATTTTCTTATAGAACCTAGGACCACAGGGGACTGAACTGCCCCATTAATCATGAATTAACACCTTATAAGAGGATCTACAACCTGACTTATGAAGGCATTTTTTTCTTTATTTATTTTCTTAAATTTCATTTTACATTCCAACTGCAGTTTTCCCTTCCACTCTTCCTCATGGCCCCCTCACCTCCCTCCATCCACTCCTCCCAGGGGGCAAGGCCTCCCATGATGAGTCAACAAAACCTGACACAAGGATTCCTAGCAACAGTGGAGAGGGTGCCTGAACTGGCCTTCCCCTGTGATCACATTAGTGAATACCACAACTATCATCATAAAGCCTTCATTCAGCAACTGATGGAACCAGACGCAGAGATCCTCAAACAAGCAAAAGGCCGAACTCCGGAAATCCGATCAAAGAGAGAGAGGAGGAGGAAATATATGAGCAAGGCAGGTCCAGATCATGAGGGCATTTTCTTAACTGAGGTTTTCTCCTCTCAGAGGACGCTGAGCTTATGTCAAGTGTACTATCGAGCCCAGGAGGCATTCAATATTCTGTAGTTGTTTCAATCTGATGTCGTCTGCCTACTAGAATGTGTATTAAACTCTATCAAGCTCCACAAAGAAAAGATGCAAGCAGAAAGATGCTATAAAGGAAATGTAATAGAAGTAGGAATGCTACAAACCAAACAAGTAGACACTGATATTTTAAAATAAGGGTTGGAGTGTTGATGTACAGGAGACATTGTTTCAAGTATGTTCTACCAGTCTTGCTGATAAGTTAGTTGAAGAATTCTTTATTATGTAGCCTCTCCCATGAGTTGTAAAATGTGTCAGCCGAATTCATGTACACACACACCACCACTACCACCACCATCACCACTACCACCACCACCACACCCATTATGCAAACAAAGGTGTTTACAAATATAGCCAAATGCCATGTGGGCTGGGAGTCAGTACACAAATCAACCCCTAGTGAACTGCTCTGCTTCAGATGAATCAGTCATTACATCTTTAGAACGAATCCCACGTAGTAGGAAGGATCATTAATTTAACTTGGTAGGAATAGTCGTCATCTTTTGAAAGATAGAAAAGGAAGGTCCTGTGATTGATAATCAAACACATAGCTGTTAAATGGGAATGTAGGGACACAAACTCCAGGATTTTGATCAGATTATGTGTTAGGTACACATGAAATAGTTTGACTCAAAGATTAGTTGAAATCAAGATAGATTGAATTATTCTGGATATTCAATTTAGTTTAAAAGGTGCATAATTATGTCTCATATTTTTTATTAAAATACTTTTCTTTGCATATTCATTGTCAAGAAAATGTTAAAGATAATTCACCTCAAAATCACTATTCTTAATGTCCTGAAAATGTCAGCATTGACAGTCTAAAGATGTGGATATATGTCATTATAAAAGTCAGCATCTTTATCTTCTAGAGTTAAACAGATACGTAAAGACAGTTCTAATACCTTCCTTAAAAACATGATGGCCCTAAGCCATGAGCTGACTCAGTTCATCACTATACAAAAGTGCTTCTTATTCAAGACCATGCCTGACCCCAGACAGATCAAATTCAGGCTCAGAGAAAGAGATTATGTGATAATGACTTTAAATATACACATTTCAGTTTATTTTTTTTAATCTCAAAGGCATTGATTTTGGTCTTCTCTTCCAAACTAGTATTTGTGTCAAAGAAAAAAGCAAATATTTAGAAGATGAGGAAAGAACAGGAGCAAAGGGAGAGAAATAACTAAGGCACTAACTCAAAAAGCATTTTCCTATTGAAGATATATTTAAACATATTGTTTTAATTCAAATTTAAAACCAAATAACTTTTTAAAGTTAAACACTAGGAAAATATATTGTAAGAAAAAAAGTTAAATTAAAAAAGAATACATTGCTTCATCCAGCCAAATAATTTGGCATACTGCACTCACAGTTCTCTTTTTAATGAGCAAAGGGATTTATCAACTTTTTCTAGGCCTACAAATGTTGTGCTTTGACCTTAAAATATCAAACGTAATAAAGAGACATACTGTGTACATCTGTAGCTCACTAAAAGCATATAAGGAAGATGCTGAGTTGAACTTGAACTATTTTTAGGAATTAGGGAAAATCGTTAAATTTTATGATAGAAATCTGCAAATTGCAAGCAATTCGTGAAAGCTAAAAAGAACATAGTGACTATGGATTCAACATGGTCATAAATAATTTTCCCTTTGTTCTTTTTGGATATCTGCAAGGCTTTATTCTCTTTGTACAGTACACATAAGGTGACATTTGTAAGCAGGGTGGCTTTTCAGTTACGGGTCTCTTGGAAAGCTAATGATGTCTTTATGTTAATATTGCCAACACTCTGTCAGTCCATTAAAGAATCCGTGAGAGTAAATATACTGGTGTAAAATTATATGTTATGTCTGCTCAGCCATGTGCAAACAATCTGGCTGAAGTGCCAGAATTATAGGGAAATCCTTCCCAGAGACAAAAGCACAACGGAATTCTGTAAAGGGCAGTTAAAATGTTCCCTTATTTTAAGTGGCTTCCTGAAGTATAGAGATTGAAGTTCCAGAATTTAATTATATGGGATCTCTCATCAGAACTTCCGGTTACTGTTACTCTTACTTTGGGTAGGGGTGAAGAGAGGAAGGCATGATTAGGCATCATAACGTAATCATTCCAAGATTTACAAAATCCATACCTATTGGATTTTGTAAATGACTGACGATATTAAGGTTTCAAGAGTACAGGAATGGTGATTTTTTTAGGCAGCTGATATTATAAGGATATGAGACCAAATATTTTCCATTACATAATTACTGAACCAAAGCTATTGATATAAAATATTAACATATTCTTAATGTTTATTCTTCAAAGCAGCCCTAACTTATTGGTTATGAACATGGACAATTGTTCTTTATGATGGTTTTCAGATGTATAAAAGTGGTAACGACCAACTGATAAAATAGATTGTAGTGAACCAAGTAGCCAAAAGAGCATTCCTCTAACAAGTCAAATAAATAATAAAAGTGATATTTATTCATATATTTAGGATGGTACTCTTCCAAATTCTTTTGTCGTATTTATTTCTTAGTCCTATACCTCTTGTCTAATACATCTATTTCAGGCAATATATTTCAGTAATGATTTTATTTCTAATGTATAAAAATACATGTGTGATATTCTCAGAGACTGAAACCTTATATAATGATAACTAATAACAATAAGAAAGAAATGTTTGTTATAAAAGCCAAGGGAACATTTTAAAAGAATAAACTTCTGCTTACTTAACAGCATAATATAATTAACTTAGATATAGCCTGGTAAAGTATTTATCAATAATTAGAATATTATTTCATTGATAATCACTATCACAATAGTGCTTATTATGTAATAGAATTTTTATTACACTTCATTAAATAGTTTCAATTATACTACAAAATATTTAACACTTAATATTTCTTTTCATTTTAAAATATATACATTACTTATATAAAGTTTCAGAAATTATTGAATATTCCATGAAAAAATTTCATAATATTGGCCATTATAAATATTTATAAAATAAGCAGAAATTACCAAAGGTTACACATGCTCTTTGTTATTTGTAAATTTTTATTTATCATTAGTTTGTATATATGTGTGAGAGAGAGAGAGAGAAGGAAGAAAGAGAGAGAGACACACACACAGAAACACAGAGTGTAAATAGAGACTGCTCATCCCTTTTCTGGTCACACAGACCCAAATAATCACACAAAACTATATTAATTGCAACACTGTTTGGCCTAGTAGCTCAGCCTTCTTATTAATTAACTCTTAAATATTAAATTAAGCCATTTCTATTAAACTGTGTATCTCCACGAGGCTGTGACCTATATGTAAGTTTCCATTGTGTCCTTCTTCGGCAACTACATGGCGTCTTTCTGACTCTGCCTTCTGTCTCTGTTTATCTCTCCCAACCTGGCTATATTCAGCCCTGCTATAGGCCAAAGCAATGGTAATAAAACATTCATATATTCAATAAAACAGCATACAAATGGGGATTTCATGTCACAGAGAGAGAGACTCTGCCCATGAACACACACGGCATTCAAGAAAGAGGTCAGGGGACAAGTTTCACCAATGAGTTATGTCCTTCCATCTCGGTTTCAGTCATTGCAGTCAAATCTTTAGACTTCTATGACACTCACCTACAAATCCATCTTACCAGTCTGAGGTAAGATAGAAAAATTTTCAAAGAAGGAGGTGGAATAGGGTGCAACAGTTTATTGACAAATTTTATAATCCTTACCATTGAAGATTATACAGTAGGAATAACCAAAGTGCTCACACATAATTGAACAACCAGAGGAAATGTTACCTTGCTATATATTGTTTTTAACTATTGAAGAGGCTCACTTTTGCTTCTGAAAATAACTCCAAGTGGCTCTTATAGCAAGTTGTCACATGCAGTGAACTTGTCTCCCAGGAATTGGTCGACTTTAGCTGTGTTCTAATTTCCGCCGATCTAGCACCATAGGACAGTACGTGCTTATTAGCTCACGGACCTCGCTGGGCTCTCTGCTGAGATTTCACAGGTGAAGCCAGTGGGTATCATCTGGGCTGTGAACCTGTGGATCTTCCAGCACCAGTCTATAGTTCAGCCATCTGTTGTCCTCTCTCTTTTACTAAACTGTGACCTTGGTGAGAAGGAAACTCTCTGAACTTGATTCCATATCTCATTGTTGTATTTCTACTGTCAGCTCATGCTTGGGATGAAAAATTCAGTTTAATCCATGACATTTTGACCTTTTTTCTAATTATTTAATAAATCTATGAAATATAAATGATTTGAATATTACTTATCTTTGTTCTTTCAGTTTGTTTATGACTCAAAAACATCATAAATCAAGTATGTATTGAACTCCCATAGAACTTAACAATGAGATAGGTAATTAATAAATGGGACAAATGATAAAAATAAAATATTTATCAGAGTAACTGGGCAACTGACATTGTTTTAAATAAAATATTATAATATTTTGGCTATACTTTATATCTTATTTTATATTTTTGAGTTCATTTAATTTATACTCTTAATAAAGTATCCAAGATAATTTCTGTAAGAAGCCCTCCCTTTACAACTGGCAAACAAACAAAATTTTATTTCTTTCGTCAACCCAGACTCTTTGACCACTCTCCCATAATACCCTTTAACCTGTTTTTTTTATTTTAAACAATTTATTAGTTACTCTGTCTTCATTCAGACACATGGGAGTAAGTCTGTTTCAAGGCTTATTAGTGCAGTAACATTGTTTCAGTGTGACAAACTTTCGAAACACATAAGGTATATTGATCTTCTGATCTAGTGAAATGTAGGGCACAATTGGTTGTTTTGTCCCTTGTTGTCTAGAAGCATGTTGGATGTGGGGAGCTTTAGGACTAGGATGCTCTGGCTGAACCTTGAATCAACTACAGCAAAGTGCGGTATGAGAACCTTTCCCTAGCATCTTACGATTCCTCAGACAACTCTAATGTACAACTGACATTGCAAACAAACTCCAAGATAGCATCTTTCTTTTCGTTACACATTGATTTATTTATGGAGCTTTGAAACTGCTTTAAAAAAAATCAAAACCAAGGTCCATACCAAACACAAAAGATAGGTGAGGCTCAATACATTTCAGTGAATTCTAGCATTCAGACATACATGATAAGCCTGTGCTTTTTAAAATGAAAGTCAGCTTTGGTGCTAAGTCAATGTGCTAGTTTGGATTTGTGAAGCAAAGAAATACTAGGGGAAGTATTAGTAGCCAAACAAAAATATTCTAATCTATTTTTGCATCTGCCTTATAAGACATGTTACTTAAAATGTGTAATATGGAAAAGTATATGACAAAGGTCAAGCACATTGTCAAGTTATTTGCATAAAAATAAAGTGTGAGTGTTCTAATAGAAGACTACATGAGCATCTAAGGCAGTGTGAGAATTAATCTACCCTTACATTTTCTGCAGAGGAAATAAAACATACTGAATAAAAATTATAAACTAAAATAGCTGTTATAAAATATTTATTTCACTTCAAATTTAGTTTTGCATTGAAAAACTAAATTGATATGGTTATTTCTCTTTAATCTCCAAAGTTATGTAAGGTACCCACATTTAAAACTGTGTTACAGGATCTTAGTCTGAATTATAATTCCATGTTTTATTACCATAAAAGGTAAATTTCTATTCTAGTTTTAAAATTTAACAGTTCATGCCCTTTTCAGCAGACATTCCAACATACAGTGACCATCAGGTGAACATGAGTTAGAATATAAAGCAATTATTAGTGTTGCCAGGTAAAGTAGTGTATGCCTCTGATTCCAGTCCTCAGAATGAAGAAGCAGGAGGATCTCGGGATTTGAAGCCAGCATGATCTACATAGTGAGTTCCAGGATGGTCAGAGCTACATAAAGAGTTCTTGTCTCAAAAAAAAAAAACAACCAAAAGACCACTAGTAGAATTGAAATGTGTTTGTGTGTATGTTTACGAGATCGCATACACATGTATGTGGGTATACATATGCATATTTTTTGGTCTTCTTATCATGATTTTAGTCATTGCAGTTTTTAAAATTTTTTAATATTTTTTAATCTCTTGAGATTAAAATATAATTACATCATTTTCTACTTCCCATTCCTCTTTCCAAACCTTCCGACAAACCTCTTCTTGCCCTCTTTCAACTTAACAGCCCCTTTCTTCATTAATTGTTGTTACATACACTTATGTATACATTTAGTAAGGAAGAGTTAAATTACAATGTGAAAGAATCTTTGTTTCTGTGACAATAGCATTAGCATTAGCACATTAAGGAAAAGCATCTTCTGTAAACTTTAAGATATTTTATGCAGCTATTTCAAAATAACTGGCATGATCCTAAGATAGTGTGTAGGCAATGACTGATTGACTATTTACCTGCTGCTCAGACCCAAATAATCACACAGAAATTACATTAATTGTAATACTGTTTGGCCAATAGCTTAGGCATATTTCTAGCTGAACCTTACATCTTAAATTAACCCATTTCTATTAATCTGTGAATCATGAGGTTGTGGCCTCCAGTTGTGGCCTACCAGTAAGGTTATGATTGGCAGCTGGCATGTTACTCCTTGGCTACATGGCATTCTTCTGACCTACTCTCTATATATCTCATTTAGCCTGGCTATATTCTACCTTGCTATAGGCCAAAGCAGCCTCTTTATTAACCGATGATAATAAAACATATTCAAAGCATACAGTGGGGAATTCCATGTCATCTCTCCTTTCCTGTCTAAACAAAAAGGAAGCTTTTAACTTTAACATAGTAAAATTACCTATAACAAGACAGTTATCAAGTAAGTATTATAATTGCAATATTTAATACATTTACATTTGACAAATTAAGAAAATACTCTATCAACTACTCTCTTTGTAAGTCTAAAGTTTTATATCTAATTTGTCTTTTATAATTGTAATCTTTTTTCAATTCCATCAAAGTCTCTGGAAGGATATAATATTACCTAAGTAAACAGGAAGTGCATTGTTAGAAACCTTCAAAACTCTATAATTGACAGAGATATTTTGTTACCTGGACAGTTACCCAAAGTTCTTCTGTAATGTTGTAGCACCTATCTTCAGCCTCAGACCCACACTATCAGGTAAACTTTTTCATGAAATAGGAAATTTGAAGATCTCTTATGCCTTGAATTTGCAATATTCAACAACAGTTGCTTTCTTCTATGTCCTACAAAATATCTGAAAGTTATCTCATGAAGCAGGAAACCCAAAAGACCATCTCACCTTCTTTTATCAAGTTCAGCAGTCATTTTTCTGTGGGTCCTGCATGTCCAATTCATACAGAATAACACCAAGCAGTTCAGACAAGAGCAGCTTCTTGCCCAAATGGCTAACAAACTCCAAAGGAGACTCTTCGATGTCCTTCTACCTCTTGAAGTAATTGGTGCTGGAAATGTTTCACTGTTGAAAAAAAATTTAAGTTCTTAAAACATTTTAAATGCCATATTCTGAAAGTCTTTGAAAGGTTGAAGAATACTTACCCACCTGAAATATATCTCTGTATATCTGGAAAACCTAAATAACATGACTACATTATAGATGACTATTAATCTGCATTACTTAGCTATATATTTAAATGAGCTGCACCAGCACAATACTATAAACAACAGCAGAAATACATATAACAAAATTGACCTTAAATTTGTATCAATAAACCAAGATCCATAACAATGCAAATTATTCATCTCTATAGCATATCCCCCTTTAAATGTAAACAAACATTTATAAACAATTATTTAGGGATTTGGGTGCTGTCTTCTAGATTATTTTGATGTGGGATTCCCCTCTGTATGCTATGATTACCATTGATTAGTAAAGAAACAGGCTTGGGCCTAGAGAAGGGCTGAACAGAGTTAGGCATGGAAAACTAAACTGAATCCTGGTAAAAATAAAGGTGGAATCAGGTATGTAGCTTCCACAGGGAACAGATGAGCTAAGCCACAGCCACGTGGAGATACACAGATTAATAGAAATCATTTTAATTAAGATGTAATAATTAGACAATAAGAAGCTAGAGCTAATAGGCAAAGCAGTGATTAATTAATACAGTTTCTGTGTGGTTATTTTGGGGCTTAGCAGCCAAGAACAAACAAGCAACCTCCTACAACACTTTCCTAATAATTGGAGGTGCTGTTAATCAGGTCATTCGTGGAGTATCCTGTGTGGTAGGTCCGTCTCAGCCCACAGTCCTGAGCTGTCATAAATGTTGGACTATCTGGACCATTGCTTCAGGGGGTCTTGTTTGAGAAAACCATATTAACCAGCAAGGAGTCCACAGCATTCTATCCTTTGTGGAAACAAAAGAAGAACCTCTTTTACAAAGAAACTTATCCTTAGACTCAAATTTTGAAGTCACACCTTTTAAATATATATGTTGGCTTAGTTTAGCAGCCCATAAAATGAAATGTCTCTCTGTACTTAACTCATTTATAGTCAAGAAATTCAAAGAAAACACAATAATATACATAATCCAGACTCTTTGTTTTCCATCTTTGCATGGTTTATTTATTTTTACTCCTTTAATCTGTGACTGTTTGTACTCTGTCTCTTTAAAGACTTTATTTTTTAAAACTATTTTTTATAACTCCCTATACTCTTTTTTCTTTTCTCTCTTAAGAATATGTATATTTTTTAAAGACACTATGACCCATTTAGAGTTTTTTTCCCATCTGAATCTGTCTCTATTGTGCATTTCTAATCATTTTCTGATCAGAAAGATGTTCAAATTTTCTGCTTCTTGGAAAGGTCTGCCAGATACCATGGGCTCACAGGCTAAAGACTAAAGAGGAGTGCTTGCAACATTGCAAAAAAACTTTGGGTTACTGTCTGCTATGGGACAATGGTTTTACTCTGTAAAGGTTTGTTTCTTGTACTTGTTTAATAAAATGCTGATTGGATGGTAGCCAGGCAGGAAGTATGGGTGGGGCAATAAGAACAGGAGAATTCTGAGAAGAGGATCCTGCAGTTTGCCGTCGTGACCCAGCTGCAGAGGAAGCAAGATGTGACTGCCTTGGTGAAAAAGGTACCGAGTCACATGGCTAACTCAGACAAGCTTCTCAGGTTTAATGTGGATGTAGTTGGCCCATCTTGGTACCATTTTGTAGATTGAGGATGTTGTTGATTCCCAGCCACCCAGACCCAAAGTAATCACAGAAATTATATTAATTAAAACACTACTGGCCTATTTTATCAGATTTCTTATTAACTAACTCTTACATCTTAAATTAACCCATTCCTATTATTTTATATTTTACCATGAGACTTGTGATTTAGTGGAAAGTTTCCTAGGCATCTGTCACCTTTGGTAGCTACCTGGTATCCTTTTGATACCACCTATTCTCTCTCTCTCTACATCTCTATTCAGATTTTCCACCTGGTTTCACTCTGATAAAGCATTGGGCAAAAGCAGCTTCTTTTTTAACCAATGGCAATAAAACATATTCATAGCATACAGAAGGGAATCCCACATCAATTAGTGTGTGCTTCCTTCAACTGCTTTGCAGCTGAAAAGGAAATAAATACAATTATAACAAAAATTCATTATAATTAAGACTTTTTACTCAATAATCATTGTGACTGGACTTATACAGTCCACAGAAATATTTGAGTAAGGAAGTTAGAAGTTGGTTAGGTCACCATAAGCAGACATATTTAATATTGGCTTTGTGTCATTTTTTTGTTTAACAAGTAAACTCTGTTTGGTCAGAATAACATAATTATATATAATATACAAAACATAGAATAAATTAAAATTTTAAAATATTGTCTTTTAAAATTTTCTTTTCTTTTAAATTTTTCTTATATATACACAATGAAATGTGTATATATAGGTACTTATCCTATGCTTTCCCTCCAGCTCTCCCCATATACTCAGATAAGCTTCTTTTCCGTGTGTGTGTGTGTGTGTGTGTGTGTGTGTGTGTGTGTGTGTGTGTGTTTTGGAAAACCCAGTAAGTCTAGTTAATGCTATCACATATGCACAGGTGTGAGGCTTTCCCAGAAACATAGGAAATCTATCTGGGGCCACATCCTCAATAGAGAATGATTCTCCTTCAGGCAGCAACTTTTTATTGTGCCAATAGCTCCTCAGTGTGAGGTGGAGTCTGGAGGCCATCTATTCCTTCCGATCTGGGATTTTGGCTGGCTTGATTCCTGTACATGTCACTGCAGTTGCTTTGCAATTATGATTGCAGTACCTATGTCAAGTACAGAAGACAGCATATCACAGCAATCCTTCCATACTCTGACGCTCAAATGCTTTCAGTTTCCTCTTCTGAGATCTTCCCTGAACTTTGGTGGTGCTGTAGTTAACATACACGTCCTACTTAGGGCTGAACACTCAATCCTTTCTTCTCAGAGCTTGGATCAGTTATGCATCTCTCCATTTTCTTATTGTTCACTGCACACACACACACACACACACACACACACACACACTTCTATGACAGTGGTTGAGGTCAGTCACTAAGAATACTATTTGAGAGCATGACCAACTTGCATCATAACAATAGCAAAGCCCTACTCTAGCCCTCGTTATGCCCTAACTCTGGTCTTTTGGCCAGGATTACAATATCAGGCATGGAATTCCCACCTATAGAGATGGCCTCAAGTCCAACATAAAAGTAGTTAGTGATCCTACTGCAGTGCTACCACTAGTGCACCAGGAGGCATAGCTTGCCTTGTAGGTTAATATTGCAGTATGAAAGTCCAGTACTGAGTAAGACAGTAGACACATGAAAGTCAGGAAACAGAAAGAATTTTTTTAAGTTGGAAAAGCAGATAATAAAATATAGGTAGAATCAAAGTAGTGAGGTCAAGTACTGGGAACAGAAAGACTTAAACAAGGGAACATATGGAGTATGGGGAAATCTAGAGACTGAAGGGGAGCAGTGACCCAAAAGATGGGAGTATGAAAGGGCCATATGGAAGCCTATTTTTCACTTAATATAATAATTGGATAATAGGACATGTGAATAAAAAAGAGGGGAGAATACTAAGGGCTAAAGAAATAGGCAAGAATGGGAGTGGTGGGATGGATTAGCGTGAAAAGGCCTGTGGAAAACCACTAGTTGGTAAGGTAATGTCAAAATAAAACTGAAACACAAAACAATCTCAGAGCACAAAATTATCCTGCATGGGTGGGCAAGCTACTGGAAGACATGGTTATTAAGTGAAAATCACAGAGGAAGGCATGAGGTGCTTCCTATAATTTTTTGGCTGGGAAGGCCTAGAGTGTCCACAACAACAGGGGCCATTTCGTTGCTTTTGTTTATCCACCAGAGCTTCATGGTAAGACCCTGTTGCTAAAGACACCACACGCTTTGGCTGGGGACAGAGACAAGTCAATTTCAAAAAATCTCAGGAAACTTTTGAATGACTAGCTTTTTATTGTGCCTATGCAGGCTGCTGGGAAAGAAAGGACAACAATAAATTTACTTCCTTTTGCTATGGTAAGAAAGACAATGAAAATTATTTATTGAAATTGGAAACAAAAGTAAGAGTTTTCTTCTTTTTCTCCCACATAACATTTTTATTGATTCTTTGGGAGTTTCACATCTTGCACCATGGTCATAATCCCTTCCTAGTGCTTCCGTGTCCGCCCCCTATTCCTCACCCACACAAAGAAATAAAAAATAAAAATAATAACAATAAAGTGTCTACTTAGTGTTATCTGTAAACTCTCTGGAGTATGGACAAATTCTTAGCGTTGTAGAACTGAGTCCTTCCCCTCCCACACCTCCCTCAAAAGGCATCAATTGTGAAGAACTACTTCCACTCCACCATACTTTTTATTTTATTTATTTATTTTTGGCTTTTTAGAGACAGGGTTTCTCTGTAGCTTTGGAGCCTGTCCTGAAACTTTCTCCTTGTGGGTCCCTAGACACAAACAGGATATCCGGCTTGCACCAATGCCTTTATCTACCACATCATCTTGCCAGTTTTCAGTTCTCTCCTTCAGTGTCTTTCTTTGAGTTTAAATTTCATCATTAGAGGAGAAAAGTCATGCTTGCAAAGGGATACTGTGATGTGGATAACTGGACTTTGAATGTCTATGAGTTTCTGATCTGATTTTCTACACATTTGGCAGCCATAGTTCTTAGATTGAAGGCTCGACACTCCTAGAGAAAGGGTATCCATGTTTATCCACCTTTTCATTACTATAATGAAATAACTGAAGCTGAGTAATGTAATTGTAAGCTGGCTCCTTTTTAGAGAATCATGCAACTTCTACATTTACTAATTCTTAAACTATTTTTCATTACTTGCGTTCTATATATCTTAAACACTTGTTTTTATTTCAACTGATAACTTCAATATTTTATTTCCCCAAAGACACTTCCCCAGGAAGGGATAGTGAAGAAGGGTCAGAGGTTACTTGTGGAATTTTTATGATTATGTGACATAGGCACGTTGTCTTTTGGAATAAACTTCATTCCAGGTATTTACTGATAACCACAATACTAGAAATGTAGAATAAACAATCCCCAAATCTCCATGAAAATCTACAATAATGTTCCATTGTGTGTCTCCTTGCAATAAGGTGGGCTTTCCTGACTTTGAGTATTTTCTCAGATACTTGGCCTTCACTTGACAGTTTGCAGAGTTAGCCTGGCTTTTGCTCGTATGATCATAGCAAGTTGATACTTGTTGTATTGCACATATTCTGATGACCTCACTGGATTTGACATAGGAAATAGCTCATTTGTAATGTCGCAAAACATATGTTTGGTCTTAGTCTCGTTTTCTAACAGTCAATTTCTAAAATCTATAGATTTCTTGTATCAATTATGGCTTTCACTTTTTATTCTTTCTTTCTCTATTTTTTTTTTTTGCTCTTCTATTGGTTTGACTGATGGCTCCACTGTCCATGGAGCTTCAGGATGGGGCTGACCCAGTCACCCCTAAGAACAGTGCAAGATCAAAAGGCTGCATTTTTATCCACAACCCCAATCCTCTAGAAAATGAATGGGTCTAATGACTAAGTTCACCCTAATGGTCCATGACTGGATCATTCATGTGCAAGTACTGAAATCCCTATGAAAATGCAGATGGGCAGTGTTTGAAGAGTTTACAAAGTTTAAGTACATGAGTTTTCTGAATAGTGTACACCTAGAGAAGATATGCGACCTCCATGCTTCCTCAAATCTTGTCTTATGCATCTTTTCATCCACAATACTCTATGAGTCTTTATAATAAAGTGATCAAGAGAAGCTGGTATTTCTCAGAGTTTTGTGAGCTTCTCATTATAGTCAATCCAGCATACAGAGGCTTCAGAGTTGTGGGAACCTCCATTTATATAAGGACATCTTGGAGAAATTAGGATTGGTTCCAGGCTATGCTATTAAAGCACATTCCATTAAATGGGTCACAGAAATCTTTGGTTTTCTAACACATAGGAACATCATCAGAACGTACAAACTCAGGAGAATTTTAAATCTTACTTGTAGTTCTTGGGCTCTTGTTAGAGTTACTGTTTGCTTATTTACTTTTGCTGCTGATTATTGGAATCGCTCAAGTCATGGTGGTTATAATCACTATCTTCTAATTACTTTTTTGCCAATATTTATATTTTCATCATAATATTTCTAATAGTATCTGAAATGTTATATTTTTTCTTGAAAATTAACAACGTACTTTGCCCTGATTCACCAGAGGTATCACATCCATACAACTTTTATAAAATAATCTCTTAAGTACTGTCTTGATAGTCAGAATTACTCCTTGGTCCACAAACTATTGAAAGGAATCTTTTTAAAGTAGGCTTGAAATACTCAACGATCCATGTTGTGAATACATGTGTTGTCATTTAGTACTTTTCATTCTAGTTACACAGCACAGAGAGTAAATTTCATACAATTTTGAAGAGCAATAAGATTTTTCAGGGTGGTTAATGAGCATTGATTTCAATTTAAAATTAAATAGTTGCATTAGACTCTAATGCATTAGCCTCCTCTCTTCAATGCTTTAGAGTCTAGCATTGACTTCTCTCCAGCTATAAAGTCTAACATAGTATTTTCTTTCAATGGAAAGTTGTGTCATGCATATTAAAAACATATTGTTCATTGTAGCCTCTTTCATCAATAGCCCTAGGTAGATTTTTCTGTGCAACTTGGTGTTTCACTCTGCCCTTCTGTCATATGGAGCTGCATCATGCCTTTAGACATGGAACAACCTGCTAGATTTATGCTGCTTTCTATGGCTTCCTCCAGCAGTATCTATAGAGTTAAAAAAAAAAGCTTTGTGTTGTGTTTAGAATTGGTCACTAGATTTTCAGACTTTGTTGTTAGAAGGGGCCACTAGTTTGTTCCTGGCTGCTCAGCCCTGGAATAATCACACAGAAACTATATTATTTAAAATACTTCTTGACTCATTAGCTCTAGTGTCTTATTGGCTAGCTCTTACATCTTAATTTAACCCATCTCCATTAATCTGTGTATCACCATGAGATCGTGGCCTACCAGCAAAGTTTCAGCATGTCTGTCTCTGGCAGAGGCTTCATGGATTCTCTCTGACTCTAACCTTCTTTCTCCTAACATTCAGTTTAGTTTTTCCTGTCTACCTCTATTCCCTGCACAGGCCCAGACATTTTCTTTATTAACCAATGGTATTCACATCATTCAGAGGGGTATCCCACATCAAGACTTCTCTCTGATTTTATATATATATATATATATATATATATATATATAAAATATTATCCACTTACCTGTATAGCAGAGGCCACCAATGCTAAGATGTTCCACACCTTTGACATCACTTCCTCACTAAGATTTTTCACTTCCAGCTTCTATGGAAAATTAGATACAGAATATGGTTAAAACAACCATATTCTTTGAATATGTAGAGCCATTCTGAGTTTATTAATTAGCCTAATTTACACGTAGCTAAATAACGAGGAAATAAAGAAAGAAGAACAAAAGATGTCAGAAACTATGGGATGGGCAGTGGAGGAATCAAAACCCACACCAATTTATTGTTTAGTATTCTAAATGGACACAGTTTGCGAAGCCCCCAGTCAACTGCAGTAGGGATGTCAAAGACCCTGATCATAGAAAACCAGCAAATACAGTAACAATGAACATTTGGTGGGAAATAAAATGTCAAAAACTGTGACAGAAATACAGTGCTTTCATGAAAATAAACTGAGGCACTTCCTCAGTAATGTCTTTCAATTTTTAATTAAAGACTCTTTGCATCCAAGATACAATAAACCAAAGCACAAAAGAATGTCTGCTGTCAGTCATTGAGAAGCACAGGGAAATCTATCTGAAAGGTATAAGTGGGAGCCCATATGTGGCAGGAAGCCTTTGGGCTGTATTCTCAACCTGTGAGATATGATCATATGTCAGAGTGCATTCAAAACTGAATGAAGCTCAGGATACTAAATGAATGTCTACTGCAGAACTGAATACACACTTGCTGGTGTGGAGAAATGCTCACACCCTTTGAAGTCACAGGGGTCTTCTGCGTTGTGTGGTGAGAGAACAGAGAAAAAACTGATTTTGAACTGATGTTGAAATATTTAAGACTTTTTCATGACAGGCACCTTCAGGTCGGAATCATTCCAGGCTGCAAAGCAAACCACATGATGACATTCAGTATGAACATCGAGAGAAATACATTCTTTCCCTTGTATGGGAAGTAGTGCAAGGTTTCAGGACAAAGATCATGAATACAATGGCAGGGACGGGGCCACTAAGAACATCATTACAATCTTTTTCAACATAAGTTTGAGGCAGAAAGGACAATTTCAAACTCTAGTTAACACCATCAAGAAAGGTGTACAAACAGCTAATGAATTAGTGAGTTCCCCCTCATTTCTAGGCACCTTGTAAAGCCAATATGTACCAATAGACAAATGACCTGACATTGTAATTTTCTGCATAATAATGTGATATAACCTGGACATAAACAATGCTGTTTAGAACAGCATATTTCTTTTAAGTTATAAGAATATGGCACCTTGTGACTGTTCACAAACCAAAAACCTGTTGAATACTGTGCCAAGAGCTCAAAATTCATGGTGATTCCAAATGAAGCAGTCCTATGTAGGGAAACCATAGTCAGCCTGTGGGTAAGATACTCCAGAAAGTCCTGTTGTCTGTCTCAGCTGACAAGAGAGAAGAAGGTGCCCCCACAGACTGAGATTTGCATACAGAAATTGAGGGATGATCTATGTTGAGGAAAAATGCAAGACATGAAAAAGTGTGTGTTGGTGTCTGTCCACTGCACACCCTACTCACAAATTATTAATCACTCCCCTTCCAACTTTCTTGGCTTTTCTGAATATCCTCAAATGCAACCTGCAAATACATTTCACTTAGAGCTACATTAAGTCACAGTAAAGTATGATATATTCTGTTTTCTTCAGATTTATAGAACGAGAATGCTACAAAGGCCTTTCATTACGTGTTTCCTTATGGGTTGCTATAGGGAGGGAAATTGTGACTGGGGTTTCAGACAAGTGTGCTTAGTCTGATATTGGTTCTGTAGTGTGTATCTATCATAGAAATAATGTGTACGTTATCTATTCCTTAGGTTTCTTCCAATGAACAACACTTAAATCAATGAATATTCATTGCATGTATACCTAGCATACATTATTCTTGTGATATTGTGTTATGTGTATGCAATACAGTCCTATGACATCAGTGGGTTAATGTAAAACTTCCTTGTTTTAGCCCTAATGAAGCTTAATTGAAACTATGAAAAGCTAAATCCAGAGCCTTTTGAAGGTGCCTGGATGAGTGATGATGAGACAAAGTACAACATTTTTCTTTTTCGGCAATATTTGCTTTGAATAATAAAACTATTTCCCATATCACAAATAGAAAATAAAACCTAGATTAACAACTTAAGCCAGAGAGTGTAATTGAATTCTTTAGTATTCTCTGTTTAGTTTCCATCAGCCAATTCACTTTCATCTTAGAAGAAAATTACTTGGGTCAAAAGTCATTGCCGTAAGTCTCTAGGTATATTATGAGAAGCTGAATGTTAAACTGAAAAGCTATTATCAGGCTTCTGATAAGGGGTTTTGTGATCGGAATTCTAATTTTTGTGTGGTCATAGTTATTAATGAACACTGGAGGTTTGGGTTCTGGCTGCTACACTGGGGAGTTCAGTGGGACTGTATGACATCATGGCACTCTGGCAATATACTTGAACCTTTTCCCTGTGGCATTAGACTGACTTAATCTGTGTAGGGAACATACTTGCACACTCCCAAGAGTGCCAGTGTGCTTTCTCATTCACTTGTTTTCCAGAAAATATGTTCTGCCAAATAAAAGTAAATGCTAAGTTTTATATGAATTATACTTGATATCTAAAATTCACCTACCTCCTAGAGGGTTATACGATGTTGCTATTTCAACTTAAATACCCTCATCTTCTAGTAAGTTTTGCATTACTCATAAATTAATCTTAAAATGAATGTTGGCAGGACTTTAAAAATAAACAGCTTATTATTCGTAGATGTATAGATGAAGTTTGATGACAGATGTATCCTGACATGACTTGACCCAAATTTGTTTCAGTCTCTTGAACAATTATTGTTAATTCAGATGTAAATTTCCACTCTTGCATAGTTTTTGAGCTTAGTGTTTCAAATGAGGTGATTCGGACAAGCACAAAAAGAACCCAGAACCTTTGAAATAGGAGGGAAATTTTCACAATGAAAATAAACAATGGAATCTGTGACTAGTTGTAAAAGGCAAAGTCTCATTTTTGAAGTTCTCTCAAGCAACACAGTACAGTTCTGTTTAAGACTAGAGAGGCATTGTTTTGTTCTATGTTCATATACCTGACCTCCTATTTTATATCTGGTTATGTATCTGGGATTGTACTAGTTGGAGAAACTAAGGTGATATGTCTCTTTAACCCATTATCCTACACAAAGCCTTGTATGACTTTAATATGGTTATATTACCTCTCTCATTCTGTGCTCTTTAGCTATCATGGACTTAATATTAGTGCATTCCTAAGGAAATTGGACTTTTGGAAGTTTTTCTAAATTTCATATGTAATGCTGGAGTACCCGGTTGAGATTGTGCTGTCACTGGAGGCAGAAGGAAATGCTAGGGAGGTCCACAGTGATTCTTCATCCCAGTAAATTACTGAGAAGTGATAAATTGCTGCAGCTAAGTGCTTGGGGATGTCTTCCTTTTGTCTAACTGACACCTTAAATCGCAGCTAGATTTATTTCACTTTTTTCAGGACAAGATCCGCTCAGTGAGTCATGTGGTGAGATGTGATAGAGCTAGAACATCTATCCTGCCCCAAAACAGCCATCATCACAGTGTGGTCGATCACAGCTCTTCCAAACATGGACATGAAAACTTCTGTCTTCAAAGTGACATTTCTCTTTTAAACATATGAGTATTCTATAAGGATGTGAAAACACAAGAAGAGGGGAGTGGAGGATAAGAAAGAACAATAGGGGTGAGTAATATCATACATTATGTATATGTATGGAAAATGTAGTAAAATTATTTTCTTTTTACAAGTTAATATTTACTTATAAAAACAAAAATACACTAGAAAAGACATAAGTTTACATACATTCGTTAATTCAACAGTTATAATTTGTTAGGTAGCTGAAATACAGAAGTAAATAATTTAAAGAATCACTTTAAAGATTTATATGAAAATGTATTCCCCTACACTAAGTGAGCAGATTGATGCATTCAGTTTAATTCAATACTCTGCTATACCCAAGATAATTCAAATATATACACTTTTCTTCACCCCAAAAGTTATCTCATGACCCCGGTAGGACCATGTTTGATCTCCATGCTGGTTCATTTGTTGTACCTGAGGCACGATGTCAGAAGTCCACATCAACTGAGACATATTAAATGAGTTTTCTCTCCCTCACTGTGTTGAGCAAGTTCCATCCATTGTGTTTGGTAGTGGTGGTATCAGAGTTTTATTTAACCATTGATGTTTCGATGAAACATCTGTTTTTGTTCAGGTTGGCATCTGACAGAGGAAACAGGAGAAGAATTTTGGCTTAAAAAGAGCAGTGAAATGTTGATAAAACTCTAATTCAAAGTAAAGCTTCTCAGATGAGGTAAGAGGTATCCTAATCTATGGATATAATAAAGTCTCTAAGAATTAGTTTAATACTATGTCTAGTAGTTGCCTCTCCTCTGTGACCGGTGCAGCCACATGTTCTCAGGTACCAGGTTCACATTGCTGTTATAAATAAAACTGCCCATAAGTTCTTCCATAAATATTTGGTTCAATGACTTTAATTTCTTATGAGAAACACCCTGGATTAGGATCACTCGACCATACAGAGACTTCCTGTTCAAAGTCATAGGATTCTAAGAAACTAGTTTGTTCTCAACATGCCTGCAAGTTTCTGTTACCACCACTAATGCATGACAGTTTCCGCTATGTTGCTCTCCTCTGCCTGCGATTGTCAGTCTTTATTTCTTCGATTTTGGTGGTTGGGTAAATTACATCTAATTGGGATTTTATTTTATCTCTGTAGTGACTAAAATCATTGATCATCATTGCTTTTGCTTTCTAAGTACCGAAAGTCCCTTGGGACTCCACCACGGGATGCAGATTGAGAGCCTTCCCCCGACCTCAGTTCCTTTTTCCCATTCCTTCAGCCATTACTCATAGCCAATTTCCATCCTTTCTGCCTCTCTTGGAACTAAAGAATAAATCTCTGGGGACTCCACAGCTGTCATACTTGCCTGGGACCTAGGTGAGCTGGCTGTGTACTCCTTTCTTATTTCCATTCTAGACTCCCCAGACCACTGTTAGACAGGCTTCTGCTCACCAATCTAAGCCCCTACTCCCAGGCACCTTCAACCCCTTGGAACTCAGATTTATGCTACAGGCCCTCTTAGTTTTTCTTTGCTCTTTTTAAATGTAAGAGATTTTTTAAAATTCACGTGTTCTGATCATCACTTCGTCAACTATGTAGGCTCTGTGCCAGTGCTCCAATTCACTTGTACTGGGCAACTGGGCATTCATTGTCAGAAGTCCCTAATGAACCAGTTTCATTTATTTTATTGTCATTATTTTCTTTGCCTGTGAAAATAACAGGAGGGGAAGATAGGAAACCCTAGTATAAAAAATTAATAGGGAGTTATTGAACAGGAAGAGATAAACTGGGGTGAGAACCAGCAGATCAGAGTAAGAGAGAAATAGAAGGGTAACACTATAAACCTCAAAAAGCCAAGAGAAACTATATATCGTCAAAGCTTCCTAAAACACATCTTTACCCACACGTAAAAAGATTTAAAATAGCCCAAAACAAGGCAACAAGAAGACTGCTAGCTATCACAACAAATCAATTCCCAGCCCCAGGGATGGGTTACTGGAAGCACAGGGAAGCATCAATCATAACCAATTATGAATACTGCAGCAAACTCTAGTAATGACAGGCTTTGTCCAATAGTAACATGGTCATCATAGCAGTAATCAATCGCTTTCTGATTGAACTTAAATCCTGCTTCCCAAGACGCAATGTGCACCTGGTACTTGGGAACCTGTAGCTGCACAGGTCACAGAGGAGAGGCAACTACTAGACATAGTATTAAACTAATTCTTCCTGACATTTTACTTTATCCATAGATTAGGATACCTCTTACCTCATCTGAGAAGCTTTAGTTTGAAGGAGAATTTTATCAACATTTCACAGCTCTTTTTAAGCCAAAATTCTTCC
>JAQHUG010000155.1:4557282-4572942 GCA_028555095.1 Dicrostonyx torquatus
GGGCAGTGGTGGCGCACGCCTTTAATCCCAGCACTCAGGAGGCAGAGGCAGGCGGATCTTTGTGAGTTCGAGACTAGCCTGGTCTACAAGAGCTAGTTCCAGCACAGGCTCCAAAGCCACAGAGAAACCCTGTCTTAAAAATAATCAAAATAAATGAAAACATATCATACCAACCTATGATAAATAAATTTATATTAATATATAGTGTAATATAGTAAAATAATTGTATGTATATATCGTCCTAGAGCAACTTAAACTATATTATGGTTAGTTTTCAAGACTGTAAATTTTCACAAAATTTTACAGTTTTTTTTCCCAGAATGTGCAACTTGATAAATTTTGTCATGAAATTTTTAAAACTTTATGTATTGCATAACGTGTAGAGACAGGTAAAGGGTATTGGATCCCCTGGAGTTGTAGTTCACAGGTGATTGTTAGTTGTCCAACATGGGTGTTGGGAATTTAACCACCTCCTCTGGAGGACCAGACAAAGCTGCTAACTCATGAGCCATCTTCCCAAATCCTTGACATGAGATTTAAAAAACTTGTTCAGTCACAAATTGTTCCTTCAAAAAATGCACACATATTCAGACCCATACTTTCATTATCTCTTCCCAGGCCGAATGGCATTTAGGTATTTCCACTTACTAGCTATTGTAGATAGAGCTGCAATGAGCATGGCTAAGTAAGAGTGTAGAGTAAGATGTTTGATGTGGGAATCCCCTCTGTGTGCTGTGATTACCATTAATGAATAAAGAAACTGCTTTGGACCTATAGCAGGGCAGAACTTAGGTAGGCAGGGAAAGCTGAACTGAATGCTGGGAGAAGGAAGGGTGGATGTGCTGATTTGAAAACTTTGTATAAACACATACAGTGATACTTGGAGAAGGGTATGCAGGATGTGAAGTACTTGTCAGTTTAGTTGTAGTTCTGGCTAGAAGTTGTTCCTAGAAAGTGCTCTCAGACACTTGCCCTTATCACCTTAACTGGTCATTTTCCCAGAATCTGGTTGTGTTTATAAGTCATGAAATGATTTAAAGTTCTAAATTCATTGGACTTTTATGTATAAGTCTTGTCCAATTGAATCACATCTTTAAAAAATAACCAACAAAGACATCTTTGAGAAAGTGAGATTTGAACGTGCTTTCTGGTTTAGTGGTCTATGAGGAAAGGCTTTGAAAGAACAAAAAAATTCTAAATTTCATTTAAAGATGTAATACCAAAAAAAGCACTAAAATGGAAATTTTAATATGCACCACCAAGTGGAAGAGCTGTTTTAGTCACAAAAACTAGAGGGAACCATTATTGTCCTCTTAAAACAGAAACAAACTCTTCATTCCAACTGTGAATGAGAATTGAGAGTCAAAGCTTTCAGAAACACTATAACATGGGCAGTGCGATTAATTATAAGAAATTGTGTTATGCTAATGAAAACACCACAAATCAGATTCATCCACTAGCCCTGAAGAAATAGCATAATATTTACAGGAGTGTATTGCTTTGCTCTTCTATTACATATTTCTTGTAATATGTTTGTTATTTCTTCTATATTCTATATTGTTTATCTGGCCATAGGCATAGAGATTGAACTAAAGAAAATATTGCAGTATTAACAAATTACCTCAGATTACAAGTGCAATGCAATGTTTTTTGTGTCCTTAGTAGGTTTAGGAAGTCACTAATGTTTAACTGGAAGATCTCATCAGGTAATTCAGGAACTTGTGTGCCATTCATCTTGGGTCTGGTGCTAACCCATTGGTAAAACTTTCCATGTTTCTGGTCATTGTGCCATAGACTCCTCTTTTACACTGGTGAATCATAAAGTTCTCAAGTGCACAGTTTAAGAATATATACACAAATGACACCAGATGAGATGTAGAGGCAGAAGAATCTCTGTGAGTTTGAGGTCAGGTTGATCTACATAGTGAGTTCCAAAACAATGAGGGCTACATTGTGATACCCTGTCTTACAACAAAAATAATAATACATTAAAATATTTAGGGTTAGAAAGAAAAGTAACTAGACCACATGAGCATTGAAATATACAAATAAACATGGTTGTGTAAATCAGTAGTTAATACCCCATTATAGCAGTGTATTTTGGTAATTGCAGTGATGAATATAAGCAATATTTTTAAAGGTTCTAGAGTACAAAACCAAGAGGCATTGATAGACCAACTCGATGAAGTAAATGGTAAATTTCTCAGGCAGTTAAAGATGTAGTTTGTTTCCACCCAAACTGATTTCTACCCAAAAAATCCAAAGGGCTAAGAATTTTAGCCTTGTTGGCTCCAAACAATCAGGAAGGATAAGTAAACATAGAAGTATTCCTTGTGCTGGTGTAAGTCTTGTCCTCAATAAGATGCTTTTCTGCACACGAGTACTGCTGGCATACAGTCAGGAGGGAGACAATATAAAGGCAATGTGTTCTTGGGTTAGCGGGAAGCAAACAGGAACAGGATACAGTAGCTTTTGATTGAGTGTATGGATATTTCCTCCCAGAATTCTCCATGGAATAAGCATGGGCTTAGGTGCTGAGGAGAGTGAGTTTAAATGGGTTATGAAAGACAGGGATTTTGCGATTGTTGAAGTCAAGGAAAGAATGACAATAACGTCACAGATACAAAGCAAATATGGCAAGCCATATCTCTGGCGGATGTCACCTGATAGCGAGGCACCTGTGCTTCAGTGTTTTGATTCTGACCTTCACATGTGTTCATGTGTTGAAGCCATGCTACATATGAAGAAAGTCATAATTACTGAAAATAAGATCTTAGTTTTAGGAATGGAAAGAGCTAAGTCTAAACAAAGCCGCTGAGTTTTTACATGTAGGTCTGACCTATAGCAGTGGGAATGGGGGCATCAGTTTTAGTAAAAAATACCTTTTAAGCCTGGTGGTAGTGGCACACATCTTTAATCCCAGCACTCGGGAGGCAGAGATAGGCAGATCTCTGTGAGTTCAAGGCCAGCCTGCTCTACAGAGTGAGTCCCAGGACAGGCTCCAAAGCTACACAGAGAAACCTATCTTGAGCTACCAAAAAAGGAAAAAATGAGAAAGATATCTTTCAATATTATAGTTAATTGACAGATATGAAAAAGGACATCCAATTTAGTTAATATTGAATGAAGCTACCCTTGTTCTTTAAAATTGGCTTTTCTATATATTGTTTTTAATCCCCCTTTTGGTAGCTTTAACAAAATGTGAGATTAGAACTACTACTAGCAGGGTGATTTTGGCACATGCCTCTATTCCCAGCACTCGGAAGGCTGAGGCAGAGTTTGAGGCCAGCCTGGTCTACAGAGCAAGTTCCAAGACAGGCTCCAAAGCTACAGAGAAACCTTGTCTCAAAAATCCAAAATAAAAAATTAAAAAAAAAATAAAAAATGCTCTCTGCATTAGCACCTGCCTCCAGTTTTCTGCCCTTCTCTCAGTGATGCTCTACAATATGGAAGTATAGGTCAAATAAACCTCCCTTTCCCAAGTTGCTCTTCATCATGGGGTTTCATCGCAGCAATAAGAACACTAAGACACAGACATTGTTAAAAACAAATAATCAGTGTTTGAGAAGATGATTCCATCAAAGGCTAGTACCTGCCATGAAACTGTGAGGGCCTGAATTCAGGTCCCCGGTGTGAACATAAAAAATAAAAATAAAAGGGCTGCCAGTAAGCCTAGTGCTGGACAGGCAGAGAAAGGATGCCTGGGTCTTGATGCCCCGCTATATTAGGTAAATAGGAAAGGTCCAGGTTCAGTGAGAGATCCCATCTCAAATAGATAGACAGACAGATAAATAGATATAAATAAATGGTAGAAAAGAAATAAAGAAAACACACACATGCAGATTCACATGAACACACATATACAGTACAATCACACATTAATGTGTTTACGTTCAAGGTGAAATTTTTGTAAATAGCATATTGTCTGAAAGAACCCAAATGAGTCCTGGCTTTGTAGAAAAGAAGGGAATGACTGTAGACATCAGAAAAAAAATCAGTGAGATTGAGTTATGATGGGGATTTTAGAAATGGACAGTATTTCACCAGGTGCGCATCTATTGAAATAGGGACCTAGAGAACATTAAGAACAAAAGAAAAGAAAGAAGCCGCACCTTGGAATCTATGAATGTATTAACTGGTCTTTACCATGGGGAATTAAAGGAAAGTAAAATGTGGGGTCAAGTTTGGAAAAAAAAAAGCACAACATGTTCTTATCATAGATATGCTTGATGCTCTGCCAAACTTTTGGTACCTATATACATCTGCCATCTTTTATAGGGAAATAACTTGATGGCAGCATTAGGCAGAGTGACCAGTAGGCTACTATTGTGTGACAAGTATGATGCTTCTGAAAAAGACGGGAATAGCTACAGAAATGGAAATAAGTGCATTAACTAGAGAGATGATTTATGATAGATAACAAATCACCATAGTCAGTAGGCTTCAGGAAGAAAAGAATGAACTGGGGACATAATTTTTGATGCATTAAACTAGATGTCAGAATGTCAGAGCTGTGCAAACAATGGCAGACTACAAAGAGTGAAAGATGATAGCAGACTCATGTTGAGGTATTTTAGTTTTGCAATTGATACTTCTTTAGCATGCATTTGATACTCTTAGATGTACTTCATGGTGTAAATATGAAACTTCAGAAAGGTCCAAGGCTTGAGTCACACATCCTCTGGGAGCCATTTGGAAAGTGCGAGTAAAATCAGTTAAGAAAGGAATGTTACAGAATACATGAGTCAACAAAGTCACCTAAAAAAGCATTCCATTGAGCAATCATGACCTTCATATTCCAGCTACAGTTTTTTAAAGTTTAAATAAATGACAGATAATAAAAAAGAAACATCAGAAGATTCATTAGGTTATGGTTTAAAGAAATATGCCATGTAGCTTTTTTCATAGACCAGATTAAAAGTCATTTTCTTTCTTGTGTATGGATGTGTTTATATTTTTCCTTTCAGATAAACTCAAATGTATTATTGTCAATACTTACACTTTTAAACTGCAAGTTCACAAGGAAGGACCATGTGGATTACTGGTGGGTGATGCCTTCTGCACAGTAGGGCTCCAATGGATGCCTGCACAGTACATAAATGACAAAGTATGACTAACAACTGAGTCATACCTTTCATACTTCTCTGAAAATGAAATCCTCTATGACTACTTATTTTCTGGATGTTAGAAACATATTTTTTATCATTAAATCATTGATTTTCAAATATCCTAGTATTAACTGACTGAGAAAATAAGTATCAGGCATGTTTATGCTATTAAATTTCCTTTTTAAATTTTTTTCTAACTTTCTTTGAGAATTACACACATGTATACAATGTATTTTGATAATTTCCAGAACTTCTACCCCTTTCATTCCCCACTGACCTTCTGCACCAAATACCTCTCCCAATATCATGTCAAAAAATGTTTTTAAGTAATCGACTGAGTTTAGGAGTGTTGCTGATATGTGGAGGGGTATAGGCCCATCCACTGAAGCATGTGGAGCCATACTCTTGGAGAAAACGGACCGTCCCTCCTCCAGAAGCAGTTAATTACCAAAACTCTTCCACCAGGGTCTCACATATCCCAGTCATTATGCTTGAATTTGGGTTGACTTGGTCTTGTCCTGGTCTTGTGCAGGCAACTTCAGATACTGTGAGTACAATAGGCTTGTCACTGCTAGAACAGAATGTTCTCAGCAGACTTACAGTATCCAACTTTTAAAAATTCTACCCTGTAAGAGGAGACCCAAATTCATCTTTGTGATTTGGAAGATTGACACAATTAACTCCCTAAAACTAAATTTCATAGTTTTGCTAACATTTCAATTCTTTTCCTTAGGGAAGGGAATTCAATTTCATCAACTTGAGATTATTTCTTTAAGGTTTCCTTCTACTATTAAGAACCTACTGAGACTATTGGGAGCTCACCAAATACAGCTGGACTGGGACTGAATGAGCATGGGATCAAACTGGACCCTCTGAATGTAGCTGAATGGGAGCCGACTAAGAAGACAATGATAATGGCACTGGGATTTGTCTCTAGTGCATATGCTGGCTTTTTGATATCCTAGTCTATTTGGATTCAGACTGAGGGGCCAATGACAATGGCACTGGGATTAGTCTCTACTGCATGTACTGGCTTTTTGGAATCCTAGTCTATTTGGATGCACACCTTCCTAGGCCTGGATTGAGGAGGGAAGGCCTTGGACTTCCCACAGGGCAGGGTATTCTGCCCTTCCCTAGGACTGGAGGGGGGAAGGGGAAGGAGAGAGCAGGAGGGAAGTGGGAGGAGGGGAGAAAGTGGAAATTTTGATTCCTAGTATTAATAAAGTAATAATAATAATAATAATAATAATAATAATAATAATAAAGAACCTACCGAATTTTTCTTTAGGAGTAAAAACTCAAATCTAATATATGTCTAGGGAATTTTACATCTATCCTGGAAAGTTGTACCTGAGAGCCCCTCAATCCAGAGTAGTCGGGGGAATTTTCATTGTGATATGTGCCAGTCACCTCTTGTACATCTTTATTTAAAATTGTTTGTATTTGACTAAAGAAAACCTTCTTATTTTTCTTTTCCTTGCTTAATGGCTTATGATTTAAATTAGATTTAAGATATTCCATATGTTCTTAGCAATTTTAACTTTAATTCATTTTTCCCAAACACATCACAATGCTTTCAAAGTGAATATATGACAACATTGTTTACCAATAATTATGAAGTGATTTCTATTTCCATTTTTTTACTCCAAAGTCTACAGCATTTTAACCCTGGTGCTGACTTTAGATCTCCAAATTTTCCTGATTCATTTCATCACTCAAAAGAAACAACAGAGCATACCTGAATAGAAGCATGATCAATTCCCCCAAAGGTATGATAATTAATATATGATATGGTGATCAAAATACAGTATGTAACTGTCATTAGAAACTATACATGCAAATTTTATTAGTGAGCAGTTTTATAAAATAAAAATACTAGAGAAATTAAGCAAATCTAAATGACCAAAACTTAAATATCCTCAATTAGACAGTATTAAAAAAAAGATTAAAGATTTGGTGAAAACATAGGAAGGCAGATAAGCATATTAGATAGATACTTTTGTAGATTGGTTTTTGTAGCATATTTCTAATCAAGATGAAATAGTTTCAAAGATGTTAAAATATGTTTTAGGTCAATTTCAATGCTTTAGTCAGCAAGAATAATATATAATCATTTGTATATATTTATAAAACTATTTATAATAGCAGTAATTGGTGCATGGTAAGAATCTTCATTCTCTTCTTTTGTCCTTTGACATATTTTAAGTTATTTAGGAAAAAGTTGGATGGCTAAATTGATAAGAAATTATTAATATTTATATCATTTAGTTTTTAAATTAAAAGGAAAAAGCTCAGGATTTGGCTCAGCCAGTGATCTTCACATGGATACCATGGTACTCACACACATGCATGCATGAACATCTCCACACACAAATAAATAAATTAATAGATAGATAAAATTAATTTGCATAAATTTTAAAAGGACTAAAGAAAACTGATGAAGATTGTAGGGCAACAGTGGTGCCTGCCTTTAATGCTAAGACTTGGGAGGCAGAGGCAGGCAGATCTCTCTGAGGTCGAGGCCAACCTGGTCTGTAGTGCAGATTCCAGGGCAGTCAGAACTACAAAGAGAAGCCCTGTCTCAAAAAAAAAATCTGTGGAAGATCATAAAAATACTTTCTAAGAGATGGATTTGTTTTCAGAATATAACTACACAATAAATTGTATCTATCAAGTGAAAATGTATATTAGACACAGATACAAAACACATAAAACAAGCCACTATGCTTCTACAGTTCAAAATGCTTTAACTAATGTTTCACTAATATATGGTTGTAGAGACTGTGGAATGTTGACCACTTATCCTATCACAAACAAGGTTCCAGACTTCAAAGGAAGAATAGATTGCAAAAGGGTTTAAACTTTTCTGTTTTCTGTCATTGTTACATGTTTATGACTATGATGATGAGTATTTCCTGTGAAATCCCTGTATAACGGGGAAAAAATAGATTCTTTCTGTGAGGACACATGACCTTCCCATTGTATGGGATATAAATGCTGAGTGATACTTTCACCTGTTCTAGGGTGTCCAAAATTTTGTTCTGATGGCTGGGATAATCAGACAATAAATGGTGAGGACAGAACAAGGATGCAGAGAACTGAAAGGATTTGACACAGAAAATATGATAGATATTTAAAGCTGACATTCAAAAATATAGAATTGGTCAACTGTAACAAATATCTACAAAAGTGTAGACTTGTTTTTGTAGCATATTTCTAATCAAGATGAAATAGTTTCAAAGATGTTAAAATACGTTTTAGGTCAATTTCAATGCTTTAGTCAGCAAGAATAATATATAATCATTTGTATATATTTATTAAACTATTTATAATAGCAGTAATTGGTGCATGGTAAGAATCTTCATTCTCTTCTTTTGTCCTTTGACATATTTTATTTATTAAAAACATGTATTATTTTGTAACTGAAGGGCTTATACAAGAAAATTCCATTTTACAGTATTCATTATTTAGTGCCACTGTGCAGACATCCAGAGGTTTTTGTGTAGAGTGGACTAATTATACTGTCCATTCCCATCTGAATATTCAACAAGCTCTTTCAACATATACCACCAAGGTCCAGTAAAAACTTCCACATGATGTGGTGATGTAGCCTCAGTTCAAGTTTCCCCTTTCTCTCTCATCAGTGGACCATACAAAACCAAACCATATGACTGGAGACCATCAGAAGTTTCTGTGTCAAAAGCATGGCCACATATTTTAGTAATTTTCCACTCATTCTGTCGCTAGAAATCCAAGGGCCAGAAATAGAATAAGAAAAAGTGTTGAAAACAAATGAAGCAGTTATCCAATATACTTTATGGGGAGGGCTGAGGTGACCTTGAGAAAATATACATTTCATATGAAGGTTTTATGTACAATAAGAACAATAATTAAAAGCCTAGCCAACAGTCACTCTACAGTTGAGTGTTGAGTGGGAACACCTGGTTTAGAAAGCAGATAACCTATATCCGGCAGAAAGCAATGAGATGGCAGATATAACCTGCTGAGAAAGTAACAAAGACAGAAACATGAAAACAATTGTTCATGGGTCTACTTATGAACTGTCTGGTTTTTCTTGGACATAATTCAGAATGATGGCTGCAAACTCAAGGACAAAAACAAAGTAGTAGAATTAGAAACAGACTAAAAATGAGACCTAAGCATTACCCTTGACTTACTGAAAAAGCAGAAAACAATGCTTATGGTAAAAGATTCCTTTCCTCTGGCATATTTTATTGCACGTGCAGAAAACTGATCCATCACTAAATAACTATTGAATGTCAAGTTTTTCTTAAATTTTCCCTCATAAATTGTTTATGTGGGTAGTCCTATCATAACGATGAATTTTATTTAATTATGTGGCATTTTAAAACTTTGTTCATTTGACAAACAGGTGTTTTTCCAATTTTTATTATCAATTCATTATATCAAGATACTAATTATAAACATCTGCAGATAGAATAATCAGCTTTGAGAACACAAAAATGGGAATGATGGAAGGTTTTGATATAAAGTCTTTGTCACAGAGTCCTCGTACAGAACAGACAGTGACTCAAAACATAGCATCACACTGTAATATGCAAATACAACAGTTAGAGAAAGGTAGTGATACAGTGATTATGAGTTACTTATATTCCTGTCCCTCTTTATAGCCTTTCCTTTGGGGCATTAAAATGCCCATTATTGCAAGCATTAATGACAGTCACACTTTCTTGTACTTTCTTGTTATTTTTAGATCAGTTACTTAACATTGTCCTTTTATCAGAAAAAAAAAAACCATAGTGAGGTAACCCAAATCCAGAATGACAAATATAATATGTACTCAGTCATAAGTAGCTTCTAGACATAAAACACAGAAAAACCAGCCTAGAGTCCACAACCCCAGACAACCTAGTCAACAAAGAGGACCCTAAGAGAGACATACATGCATCTACAAAGGAAGGATAAAAAGATAAGGTATCCCGAGTAAATTGGGAGTGTATCGGGGCCACAGGGAGAGTAGAGGGAGAAAGGGGGGGAGCTGAGAAAAATGTATAACCCAATAAAAACAATTAAAAATAATATGTAAAGGAATATCAAAAACTACTCTCAATAGGTGTGGTAGATATTTGTGGAGATGTGAATATTATTCTGCATTACAAATAGTAATGTGTATGGCAGTAAATTACCTTGTACTGGGACAGTCTAAGGAACAGATTTACAAATGTTCTCTTGTTCTATTTATACCATGAGCTTCCACTCTGTTCATTTCCAAACTTCAGATTTATTTAATCAACTCAACCTGACATTTTTACCATCTCAATTACCTGACCAAGATATAAGTAAATTTAATGGACTTACTTCTAAAGTTTTGAGTCATGTATATTCTGGGAGACACTAAACCATCTTTTATTAAGTTTGGGAGAACTGGCCGCAAAAACTTCAAATAAAGCTTATTAGATTGCAAATTCCTTGAGGGTTAGAATTATGTGCCCCTTGTCTTGGTACTCAATTAAGTAGGCCTCCATATTGAAAGGGTTACTGTATTCAGTCATTTTAAGGAAACTGTTATCAATTGAAACTAGACAGATGGCAAGAGTGTTATATCACACACTCTTGTTCTGAGTCACATTCATGTATATCAGTATCTCACTGATGGTTAATTTCTTTGATTATTTCCAGGTATTTGTGTGATCATGGGAATGAAATCTAGAACACTAAATTAGAAAGGAATTTGTTTTGGAATAGTAGCTCATGGATACACATGTCATTAACAGGAAAGTCTGCAGCCTGGGTCATTAATAGGACACTGGTTTGTTGACATGTCATTAATAGGAAACTTAGTTGGCCTATCCTATCATTAAAAAAGAAAATGCAGAAACTTCATAATTTTGAAGAGCCTAATTAGGCTGCCATGAACTTGGGCCTGTAGTAGATGCATTTATTTTTTATACTGTTCATGTAAAAGTCAGAATATATATACGTAAATACATATACTTATATATATAATTATATATATAAAATGTCATAGAGATTTATTTTCATTTTGTAATTGCCCTCTAGTTCTGATACAAACTAAATGAAAGCTAGGGCTGATGCTCTGAGAAATGAAATTGCATGTATTAGAATTAATTTATGTTTTCCCATACTATGGAGATATTTTGGGAGTCTAATGGATAACACAAGCTATTCTAGTGAAGTCCCTGTGTAATTACTGTGCCTCTGTCTCCTGAATGCTGGGATTAAGGCGTGCAGCACCACTGCCTAGCTCTAAATCATGTTTCTTATTATTACTTACCATTTCTATCGTTTTGTGAATACTTTGTCAGTATATGTACTTCCATATGTACTTCTAATTCTTTGTCTTGTCCACAGGCTATGGGCACATCGTTAAAGAATTAGAGTTTACAAAGCCACAGAGAAACCCTGTCTCGACAAACCAAAAAAAAAGAATTAGTTTATATATAAATCTCTGCTCTATCATTTTATGAGCAGTTCAAAATTTATACTCAACATATTTGGATGAAGCAAAATCTAGTCAGGAAGCCAATAACATAAGTCTTTACTTGAAGAAATTCTATCATTGGAAATGGTAAATACAAACTTCACAAGCACATAAATCTTTTATTGAGGTTTTGCTTCTCGATATCAAGAAATATTTCATGTGTTTTTCATATATGAATACATTGGATGACTACAACAATTCTAAGATATTAGGACTCATATACACTTAGGCACAAGGAAATGGAGGCACAGAGAAGTATATGTTTAACATCTAGAGCTTTCTTAGCCTGAGTTCCTCTGAAAATTCTGAGGCATATGATTGTTTGCAAAAGAAATTTAGTTATGAGTACACAGCAAGAAATTGATAGGTGGAAAAATGAACTGGGATTGGGAAAGAGAAAAACCTTTCTAAACTCATCTGTACTTTTCACAAGTGCAAATGATCTATATTTCACTGAACCATCCTTTAATATACTTTGTAATTAATGTATCTCAGAGAATCTAAAATCAACCTATTTTGGGGGAGGAAATTGAAAGAATTATTCATGGCTCATATGTTCTATTGGTTAATTTCTTCCAATTTCTTTCATTAGAGCAGCATGACTGTTTACAGGATTCTCTGTCATTGTATGCCCTGTTGTTAAAAGATAGAGATGAATGATGGAACTGGAAGCTGAGGATCCTGAAAGATATTACAAACCCTGTTCCTGGTTAAATATCCTGACAATTTAGTATAAAACCCTGGGACCAGCCTTCATGATAAAGTCACAGTTAAAAAAACAACAAATGACTTAACCCCAGGACAACAAAATATCTTAACTGAAAAACATATATGAAATCCATCATGGATCATCAGCATCTTAAGATAGAATTAGACCACAACCTGCCAAAAATGGAGAGATGTCTAGCCCAGTCCTAATGGACATATCTACAAAATGCCCTGGCATCTATAGTTCAGGTGATATTGCAGAAGAGGGACCTGAAAGATTGTTAGAGCAAGAGGATCAGGGTGTTTGCTATGAGATGGTGTTTCCTAGTGATGTGAGAAGCTGTACCTGAAGTCACCTCAAAATGATCACCTAAACATGAGCTGAATATGAGCTGACAGCAAGAAACATGGCACAGCACACTGTGAGACTCCTCCAAGGCCTCAAACCTATACAAAAAAAATTACAGGCAACTCAGTAAAGCTGGGAGTTGGAGAGATGAAGCGGGCACATCAACTAGTTGTTCAGAGCCAAATATCAGCTCTGAACTAAAGAATACATACATGCAGGTGCAATACATGAACGAAACGGGTTATAATCTAGGAATTGTATACCTAGGAATTAAGTATGAGGAACAAGAGAACTGCAGCTGAATGTTGCTAGTCATATGCCGTTTGTAGTGAGACATTTTTGAAACAGCAGAAAAGCATCACCACTGTACCAAAAACTAAGGCAATAGGTTGTTTGCTCACACATGTGCACTAATGTAGGGTATGTGGCCTCGAAATATTTCTATTTTTATTATATTTGTATTGTGGTCTTGGTTATCAAGAAGATAACCACTATAAAATGGAGACATTAGCAAGTGTGATCTCAGAGGGGCGAATGGTTATCTTACTCTGTGAATATCTCACCCATCTCATACATATTCATAAAACCTTCTAAAAGTCTCCAGCATGGAACTTAACCATGTAACCACTCCACTGAGACAGAGAACTCTAATTTCTCTTATGAGGGCTTTTTTTTTTTAACTTTTCTCAACAAATTTCTGCTTAATGTCTACGTGCTCAAACTTCTTCCTTTCTTTATGAAAATGATAACTGAGAGAATTCACAGGGTTGTCATCCACACTGGTTCATTAGTGAAAGAGGCATAAGGTGTCATGGAGAAATGATTTGAGATTGATTTGATTTGCTATATTGTCATCTGCTTTAAAACGCATCCATATTGTTTAGCTGTGGCAATGGGCTTGGGTAGGACAAAGCGAAAAATTTTTAGGAAAAGTTGTGACTAGAATCTCAGTAGATATGCATAAGAAAAGATAGACACAGCCATTTGATGAATAGTGACACTCCAAGCCCTATTAGAGCCCATTGATTCAGCATAAACATAGCAGCCCATGTCTAATTCTTTAATAGCATTCAGATCTAAAGGAATACATAAAGTAAATCACTAAAGAGGACATGGATGCTTCTGTCTTATGCAAGAGAGCCCATTGTAAGCATTGGGGCTTGGACGGTACTATATCCTGGTAGTCAAGTTAGGAGCTAAGGAATACAACAAAGTCACTGTAATTTTCGCAGTTCTGTTATAGCAGAAGGGTTATAGCTCTCTTCTGGGGATGGTTTTCCCAAAGCAAGGAAGTGTTACAGCTTTGCCCAGGTCATAGCGTTACAGCTAAAAGTACACATTACAAGTGTAAGTGTTATAGCCCTAGGGAAGTGTTACAGCTCTGCTGCGAGGTAAAAGTTTTCCCAGGAAAAGTTGTTACAGCTCTGCTCTGCTCTGGTGAAAGTCCTGAGCTTGGTAGAATTCTGTGATCAGACTTTGGGTCGAGCTCAGGAATTGGTTGGATTGCACATTCAGGGACTGGCTGGATTTCATCCTCAGGAATTGGTTTGATTTCATGCTCAGGAATTGGTTGGATTTTTCTTTCAAGGGTAGTGGGATTTTGTCTTGGGTTCAAGTCAGAGTCACAGTGGGTTTTCCCCCCCCTTGGCCCAGGTCTCAGGTCAAGTCAGGGACAGCATGTTCTTTTCTTGGCCCACTTTGCCCTACACCTTAAAGCACAGCATCTATTTTCTTGAATCTATCCTGTTTACTCCATGAAAATATCTCCTGATATCTCTTTCGGTCTCCTACATCCAAAGCCAAGACTGAGATTCCTTGGTCTGGTGACACAGAAGATGCACAGGACTCTGGCTTTTGTAGGGGTATGTGATCCACCCAATGCTCATAAGAGAAGAAACGAGCTTCTCAATTTGTCCTCTCAGATATCATATCTCACTCCTTTAATCCATCAACTGGAGGGGAGGGCATTCATTAAAGAACATGATGTTTGCAAATAGAAATACGGGGCCATCTGAATGACTTCTGGGTATTAACCTTGGTATAGTTTTATTTTGCTAATTGGCAATATAATTCAATTACTCCTTAATTAAATTTACAAATTCAGCTATTAAAATCATCTAGAATTAAAATTACTCTAAAAATCATTTAAATTATTGTCATTACTCAATTTTAGCTGATAAGGATTATTCTAGAAGAACATAGCTTTCTGCAGCATTTATAAAAATCAATTCCATTTCCTTTTATTTTTACATTTGCATTAATGCATATTTATTGGAAAAAATAATTATCATAAACTCAGAATAAGATGATAATTTAATTTTTTATTATGTTATTACAATTCAATTTAGATAAAATTGATGACACAATTATGATATTAAAAAATAGGCATGAGCATATTTTTAATACTCATAATATTTTCTGTATTATACATGTTAATTTATGATTTATGTAAACAACTAGCACATCAGAAAATACCCACATAAAAATAATTTGTTAAACTAGATTTGATATTTCATTAATATAATTATTTCATCATAGATTTAATGATACACTTAACATTGTTATTTTTAAATATATGTGATGAAATGTTTTATTTCACAATTTTTATTCAGAAACTTAACTTTTTAATATTTAGATATAAGGTCTTCATGTACAGTCTTGACTTAGCACTCAGGAATATTAAGTATGCTTTCCCCAATATTGTTGGTAAATATCTACATTATTATTAACTCTGCTTCATGCTGCATATTGCACACTTTAATTCATTTTACATACTCCATGCTTTGCTGCACATGCTACATGCCACCAGACCTCCCCTGCACTTCACTAATTGCTTCACCATTCTTTCAAAAAAAAAAATCTTTCTTTTGAGTAAGCCATTCTGGTATGATGTGAGATGCTGTATGCTATGAATGTATTTTATTACCATTGGTTAATAAAGAAGCTGCTTTGAAAGCTGGGCGGTGGTGGCGCACGCCTTTAATCCCAGCACTCGGGAGGCAGAGGCAGGC
>JAQHUG010000155.1:4573218-4622606 GCA_028555095.1 Dicrostonyx torquatus
TGTGTGATTTATCAGGTTTGAGTGGCTGGGAAACAAATGATCAGTCTCTGTCTACATTGGTAGGCAGTTATCTCTATCTCTAAATGAATAAAATCATTCCTGTAGCCCACTGAAATTTCTTCGAGCATATTTAACTATTAATATATGTTTGTGAAAACTATAGACAATGAGGAATACATGGACCAAATTCTAAGAGGCTGTACAATGACGGGTTTAGTTTTTAAGAGAATCCCCATGAAAATACCAACCTCCTCCTCAAACCCCTCACAGAATTTCATTTACCTCACCTAGGTTAAGGCTCCTGATGGCGGAAACCTGTCTCAGACCATCCCCAACTGGGTGAATACTTCAAGTACATTAGCTCTTCCTATGAATTTCATAGGGCATTTGTTTATGAGATGCTTTCTGAACTTCAAAAGATCTTACAGGAATAAAATGATTCTAAAGAGAATCACTTGCATATATATTCACTTTTATGTCAATTTCCAATAAGAGTTTTGAGGGAGAAAAGGATAATAAAGAATCAGATCATTTTCCTTAAAAGTAATCCCACCACTGTTGAAGTCATGGAGTCTGAGCAGTACTTTTAAAAGGTTTTGATACATAGTCATGTTTATATGTGTTCTTCCTGTTTATAATATTTTCTATGTTCTGTTCTGTTCTGTTCAAAAAATGTTCCATTACCTGTGAAGACCAGGGGGAAAATAGTGATGTTCCAAGGGCATCTTAAGGGAGTATCCACACTGTAATGAGCCCATTTTAAAATCAGAGTAGTGTTTTGCTTTCCTGACAACTATATTTTCATCTCTGATTCATCACAGAAATCTCTCCTGACATCAGATCAGAAATTTTGTTTTTCTGTGTGATGGGGCTCTTATTTTATGTTTAATATTTTACAACTGAAACCTAAAGGAAATCCTCTCTATTTCCCCTGCTTGAATCTTGAAAAACAGTGTTTGACCTTGAAAAATAATCTCCATTTTCGGATAAGTATGAATTTCTTATAACATGAGTTTGTTTAAATTCAGAAAATGTTGAACACTGTCTTTTGGATTTACCCTGCAGCTGATTTTTATGAAGTCTATTTCTGTAAGATACTGAGCTTACCCACAGGTTAAAGTATGCTAAACCAGAATATCAGCCACTATACAAGCAACTGATACAAATAATTTGGCATATATCATTAAATATTTTAAGCAAGAATTTCTGCTTTGTGTGGATATGTGGACATGTTCTTGATACTGAATCCCTTCTCTAGGATGGAAACCTGGTTGTCCAGCCAAGATCAATTTTTCAGTGCCAAGCAGCTCCATAGCTCTGAAATATGCTCTCACTGAGATTGACCTGACCCAGCTGGAATCAGCTGGCAGAGAAAACACACCGGTGACAGCAGTGTCTCTCACTCTTTGAGCTGAGTTACTTCTACAATGTGGATATTCTACTCCAATTATCTGACTACTAAATAAGAAGTCATGACCCTGAGACAACTGATTCTTTGCAAGCTCCAAGCTGGTATCAAAGACCCATGCAAATTCTTGTTCCAAAACAGACTGATAGTCTGCTAATTGCTGACATGCACTTGACCTCTGAAAGCTGCAAATATTCAGGATATTGGACTGAAAATAAAAAATTTTCATACAAAATGAAATTATTTATTTGCACTATTTGGATGAATTAAAAATCTGTGTGCGTATCTACTACTGTTACCATTACTGTAAACATTTAATTTCTTTGAGATTGTAAAGTTTCTTAACGTTAATAACATTTACCTTAAATGAGTAGCATTGCGGTGACATAGAATGCCCCCTTTCTCTGTGGGGAAAGTTACTGTGAATGGACTATGGTTATATGGTTACATGTCTAAAAAAGAACTCGTTCATTACAGAAACACATTTTTTGAGGGCTGGCAATCTCTTACAAAGGTCAAATAATTTTAAAGTCAAGTGGTGGAATTAAATGACTGAGAAATATTTGGAATACAAGTTACTGCTTAGAAATTTGCCAATGGAAAATTTTAGAATAAATAGCTGAAACAAAAATTCTTTGTCAGAACTTAGAATTAAAAGAACAGGCAATCTAAAGTGTCCAACATTTGAAGTAATATGTCTTTAGAATCATAGACCCATTTTATTTGACATCTTCCTCAACTATCCTTAAATTTTGTAATCGAGATTTTAAGTGTATGATAAATTCAAAGTATTTTCTAGCTCTTAGTGTTTGAAAATGACTTAGCCCAAAGTCATTCACTATCCCATCAAATATGAGGTTAGTTTATATAGAGAGTATTTTTATTTTTCAGGTATCTTCCTCTCTATCTCCATGGTTTAAACAAATCAAACCCCTAGACTCTGCTATTTCTGCTTTTGTTTTAGTCTGGAAAACCCATTCAGCAAGAATCAATGCCAATATCACAATTGTTTGAAAAGGATCTTAGCCTACAGACAGAGTGAATTGTTCCCTTGCTTTGGTCATTAATCTGTACTTTATATTGCAATTGTTAAGAAACTTGGCTCTCAGTTGTAAGCTCTGTGTTTCATGACCTTCAGAAGCATTTGTGTTCATTCCTCTATCCTCAAAATTTCACAGTACAATTTTACACAATACATACTTTCAATTCATTTAGTGCATTGCTGGCTACGGAGACAATGCATGTGCTTATTCTCTACCAAGGCACTATTTTTGCTGTATCTCATAGTCTTCCCCTCTCCAGTTCTCAACTTTTCTATCTATTTCTTCACACATACCACCACTGATTGTAATTCTTAGTTGAGTAATTCACAAATAAAAGGTGTACATAGTTTTTACTTTTATGACAACTCATATGCTTTTGAAGTTTAGTCCTTCAGAAAATCTAATCTTTAGTTAAGCATTGTTGTTTCTTCCAATGCCATGTTTACGTTCCAGTCAGTTTGGTAGTTAAGTCTTGAGATGGTGGAAGAAAATCCATCCGGTTTGCAACATTCATACCAATGTTAGCATCCACTGGAAGAACAGATATTCCAAGCAGGCTTTGCTCCTGCTCTTTAGAATTCCAGCCTGTCTCAGCTACCTCTGTAATACTTCATGGATCTCAGAGTGTATCAAGCTACATTGTGTCACCTTTAGTAATGGAGAATTAATGGAAATCTCTTTAATTTCTCATCACTCGATTCTACGCTAGGAACAAGACAACATCCCACTATTCCCTGCCTCCTGCTAGTGAAGGGAAATGTGTTAAGCCTCTGATACAATAGTCAGGTGGAAATGCAAGGCACTTGTTAGGGGGTTTAGGTTGGATGTTTGGGGGTTTTCATATTGATAGTGTTGTATACAAGGTTATAAAATGTTTAACATAGGGATGTATAATTTCTACTAGCATTTGTGAGCAAATAGAGCTATCTAAATGCACGTCCCTTACAGATAAAAAGGACTTGAGCTTAACATGCTTAAATAAGTTATAAGGCATCATACATCTGGGCATACTACTTGGGCAGTAGTAGCTGTGGGCTACAAATAACACTTCTCAGTCAGTGTGCCCACTGCAGCCCTCACCTGAAGCTTAACTTTCCCTATTAACTTTAGGGCTTTCTATCATTGAGCAAACCAAGTATTTCATCCCATTCCATCACTTAGAGTATTTTAAATAGGTGGTACATACAACCGCAGCATGAAACATCCAAATTTAGTATTTCTTTAGATTTTATTGCACATGAAATCTCAAAACAATCCAATGTATTAATAAACTCTACTTATTCACCCCAAATCAAAGCAATCTTTATTAAAAGTAAATAGTTCCTTAGATCTAGTAAAGTTATACTGTACTGAACCTTTGCAACAACACAGAGTGCTGTGGGATAATGCTCTTTTACCCTGTAAAGATTTGTCACTTGTATTGGCTTAATAAAATTCTGATTGGCTAGGAGACAGGTCAAAGTATAGGTGGAGTGACCAGACTAGGAGAATTCTGGGAAGAGAAAAGGCTCTGTCTATAGTTGCCACCCAGATGTTGAGGAAGCAAGATGAAAATGCTTCATTGAGAAAAGGTATCAAGCCATGCTAAACATAAAAAAGAATTATGGGTTAATTTAAGTTGTAAGAGCTAGTTAATTATAAGCCTGATCTAATAGGCCAAACAGCTTATAATTAATATAAGCCTCTGTGTGTTTTGTTGGGATTGCGCAGCTGTGGGACCAGCAGGAACAGGAATTTCTGGCTATACAGTGAGTTGCTAGGCATTGCCTTGTCTGCAAGCAAAACTGACACATGAGTTGTCAGGGGAGGGATCTTTAAGAAGGATTGTATGACAAAGGTCGCAGAAAAGGCTTAGAAACAAAGGAGTTGTATCATAGCTCTGTTGCATCCAAGTCACTGGATCCTTTAGCCTTTCTACCCATGATGTTAGGTATTCCTTTCCCAAAGGTTAAATACCAGTGGTATGACTATAAAATTCTATGACACCATGTGATATTTAAAGGAGTAAATTCCTGATAAAATATTTCAAAATTCTAAGATTAAAAAAAATAGGAGCTGGTGAGTGGTTTATGTACTTTTCTGCTGCCAGATACATTAAATATTGTGTTGTCCACAATGTGTTATGTTCTGGCGAATTTTAGATAGGTTTGACCATCTCAGACTTAGCAGAATAAGCAGTTTTACTACACTTATTTATTGCATGTGTGGGAGGGTTTGTGTGTGTGTACATGAGGAAGTCAGAAGACAGCTTTGTGAAGTCCATTTTCTTCTTCCATCCTGTGGGTCCCAGGCTTTGAACTTACATCATTAGTTTTGGCAGCAAGTGCCTTTGTCAGCTCATTCATCTTGTCAGTCCTAAGCAAATGTTTGAACAAGCCTTGTCCTTGAATTGATGACTGTGATGGTAATGTATTGTACCCTGTTGCTATGAAGAATCAGAAGAAAATACTTTGAAACTCACTCATTAAATAATTCTACCCTAAAGTACTCCTGGGAATATTTAATGTGTTAATGTAGTTTTCCAGAAACCTAAATCATCTCTAACGTTTTTAGCAATACAAATTTACTTCTGTGAGTTACAATTGAGGAAGTGTGAGTGTATAAAATATAATTCAGAGTTAGAGTTTAAAATGCTGTAAATATTACTTCTAAAGTCTGAGCTAGAGTTAATGATACTGCTCCTATCTGTTGTCTGAACAGGGTTAAGAACATCCAAAATTTGAAAGGCTAAAAACTCGTATTATTACATGCCCATCACTAAGCTCAGTGTGAGCGTGTGATGGATACTTAACAAATTTGTTAAACATTGCAACAAAATAGTACATTTGTAAATATATGATATTTAATAGTTATGAAGTAATTTGCAAATATAAAACATAGTAACATAATAGAACCCATTTTAACCTGAATTTTTTTCTAAACTATATTTTCTGCCATTATAATTTTTATAACTAAAGATTTGATTTCTTCTGTATAGAGACATAGAATTAGTTATTCCTAATAACTACTACTGGAGTCAAATGTTGAAGCAACAATGATCTTGGAAAGATGGTAGTAGAATATAAAAAAGAAAGCAGAGAATGAAATTTAACACAGGTTTGCATCCCACATAATGGAATACTGTTGGCATTAGTTTACTAAGTTTGAGGCAGGAGGATGGCAAGTATATACCTTCCTGGACACAGTGACCCATGCTTCAATATGTTGAAGGATGAGGAAGAAGGAGTACTAAGAGTTGTAGGCTAGCCCAGATTAAAATCATAATGTGCTGTTGCAAAAACAGAAGACAAAAAAAGCAAGTAAATTGTTAAGATCTTTGTTTGGCTCAAGCATGATCAGAAAATCCCAAGTAGAACTTTTTTTTATTATTTTCAGTGTGTTGTATGAGGGGGAGAGGTGTGGGTTGTGTTCCTGGCACCTGGCTCCCAGACCCCAGCCGCTGGCCCGCTCAGCCGCTGGTTGCTTGTACCCAAAATAACCACATGAGAACTGTATTCATTTAAATTCTGCCTGGCCCATTATCACTAGCCTTTTCTTGGCTAGCTCTCACATCATAAACTAACCCCTTCCTAATAATCTGTGTGTCATCACAAGATGGTGACATACTGGAAAGGTCTAACTTGCATCCATCAGCGGCAGGAGCATCATGGCGGCTCTCTCACTTCCTTTCTCTCTCACCACCTTCCGTTTTGTCTACTCCGCCACCTAAGGGCTGTGTCCTATCTTACAGGCCAGGCATCCTCTTTATTTAATCAATCAAAGCAAAGAAATACAGAAGAACCCTCCTACTCCATCAATGTATATTATTGTCAGTGACATACAAATGTCAAAATAGAGATGTTAACTTGAAATTATAACATAAAATTTTACAATCTAAAGCATCCCATACCTGAGACTCATTTATAGCACATCTCTTTTTTTGTTTTGTTTTTTTGTTTGTTTGTTTGTTTGTTTGTTTTTTTAGCACATCTCTTAAAGACTGCATTATATGCTCTCCATCCATTGGTCTTCATGCTCCTCAAGGTCCTTTGCTCACCCATTTCACTGTTAGATTTATCAAGCAGCATTTATATAAATATCTTGACTGAATTCAATTTTATGAGTTCTATGTTTTCAGCAATATACTTGAGGCAATTAGAGGGTTTTTTCTTACAGGAATATCCTTACAACAAGTAAAACTGCCAGTCACGCTGTTGAGGACAGCAATTGCAAGCCAATCATGGACTGTATGCTACCAATTCAGGTGCAGCATGTATTTTCTCCAGATATAAATCCTTAAAAAAAATATTCCTGGGTCCATTATGCCCACAAGAATTTACTGACAGATAACAGAACAACAATAATAAATGTTTCTGAAAGGAAGAACACAAATTCACTTCTGATTCTAAAACTAGAGTTCTATTTCATTACACCAAATAAATTGTACCTCATGAGAATAGAAAATATAAAGGAGCAAAAATATGATTCCCATGTTTTCCCTGGTCAAAAACCTGAGCAGTCTTGTGCAGCTATGAAGGAAAGTTAAAAAAAAATAGTGTTCAAGGACTCTCAATAGGCATTCTTCAATCAGTCATCATATGATTAGAGAAAGATCAACTTTTACAAAATTATGCAATGAAAAAAGACAAACCTAAACTAATTTTGTCTGAAGTCCTAGATAATATAACTACCCCTAGTGAGCTGATTTATTTCATGTCAAAGGCACACTAGGCAGAGGGCTGTGATGGGGGAGATGATGGGAGTGTTCCTGGATGGTTCATCAGTCATTCCTAGCTATGCTTACTCCACTGTCAACACTTCAAACAGGAACCACAATATGAGCATTGTCAGTGAGAGATTTGGAAAATGTGCCATTTAAGTTCCTCACTCTCCCACTCACCCCCTCCCAGCACCTGTACTCCCTCTTAAATCACTATCACAGCTTCTTACTAAGATACTGTGAGAAAAGGGGTTGACAAGTTAAGAGCCACCTCTTTTCCTCATTGTTTCCTCAGTGATAGCATGGGGGCATTTTCACACAAACCACTTGAAGACAAACTTTAATTCAACCTTACAACTCCAGGAACAAAGATAAAGAATTTTAAATCCAAGTGTTTTACCTACAAGAGTTCAGAGTATTTGGGCAATTTTTATTGATATTCAAAAATGACAAGAACAGCAGGGAACAACCTACGATTGTTTTACACATGGAAAACTACAAAGAAGATAGAAAACATGGCACCATTTTCTCCACAGAGCAGTGTAACACACTGAAGTGATAAATCACTGCTGTCTCCAAAAGAACATTGGTTCTTCTTGTGCTGTAATTAATTTCCTCCATGGTGTTACAGATATTGAAAATGTGTCATGTCCTTTGCTCTTTTTTAAATATTATTTTATAAACAAATATTTTATGAAATTAATTCCTCTCTCATAACTCTTCCCACATCCTCTCTACTTCTCTACCTGCCCATTTTATGGTCTGTTCCTCTCTCTCTTTCAAAAGAAAACAAAAAGGTCAATACAAACAAAACCAAATAAGTCAAAAGTACCCAAACAACAACAAAAATGCTACACACATGCGCACGCATGTGCACACACACAAAGACACAGACACAGACACAGACACACACACACACACACACACACACACACACAAGTGTTTTTTCTGTGCTGTCCATGGGACCTGTCCTGGAGGGAGGCTGATACACTCCAGTGAAACTCATTAGAAAATACTGATTTTTCCTTTCTGAGCAGGTATCAAAGGCAAAAAAAAACTTCTTTGTTAGGGATAGTGATTCATGTTCTCTTCTGAGTGCTGGGATTTTGTCTGGTTTGAACTTCTGCAGATCTTGTTGATGTTGTCATGGTCTCTCTAAGTCCATGTGTGTCAGCTTTGCTGTTTCTGAATGATACTTTTCCTTGGAGTCATCCATTGCCTCTGGTTTTCATAATCTTTCTACTTTTTCTTCTCCATGGATCCCTGAGGGGAGGGGCTTGACAAAGACATCCTATTTAAGACTGAATGCTCCAAGGTCTTCTACTCTCTACACATTGTCAACTTGTGGGTCTCTGTGTTAATTATCATCTACTGCATGAAGAGGCTTCTCTGATGAAGGTTGAGTGATGTACTCAAAATGTTACTAGGAATAATTCTCTAGTAATTATTTTCTAGTAATTTGTTTTCCCTTGGGGCCCAAGACATATCTAGTCTCAGATTCTTGACTAATTCACCAATGTCATACATAGGTTCCATCTTTCTGTGGGACAATGATCTTTTATCCTGTCACTTGTATTACTTTTTAATAAAATGCTGATTGGCCAGTAGCCAGGCAGGAAGTAGAGGCAGGACAACAAGAACAGGAAATTCTGGGAAGAGGAAAGACTCAGTCTGCTGTCATCACTGAGATGCAGAGGAAGCAAGATGAGAATGTCTCACTGATAAAAGGTACCAAGAAGCCATGTGGCTAACACAGACAAGAATAATGCATTAATGTAAGATGTAATTAGTTAATAAGAAGCCTGAGCTAACAGGCCAATCAGTTTATAATTAATGTAGTAGACCTCTGTGTATTTCTTTGTGACTGACCATCTGCAGGACTGGGCAGGATAGGAACCTTTGTTAATAGAATTGGCGCTCTGATGTGTGCTAGATAAATCCACATAAAGCCTGAGAGGGCTTGGAAAGGAATTCTAGACACTAAAAAACAAAGATTAGCCGCATTCACACCCCCACCCAATGAGTTTTGCTTGCTGGTCTCACGCTGTGGCTTCATTAAGAGAGGGCTTACTAATTCAGCAGTAGCAGAAAGAAAGCCACAGAGTTTTGGACCAGGTTCCTGGGCTGTGCTGCCAGCATGAACTATTACTCTTTTTGGAGGTCTGGCTATGAAGCATTTAAATGGCATTTGTGGGCAGCATGCTGCAAGTTACTTGGTGGCAGCATGGGTTGACTGATATCATGAGGTGGTGAGGACGGACCCCACCCAGCAGTCTCAGAGGCAGTGAATGGACTTCTGCATGATGGACTAGGCAGAGCCAAAAGGCAAAGCCAAGCCTTTTGGCATTTACTCCTAGCCAAGCTGCTTTGGCATTTTGAAAAGTGGTCCTGGTCAGAAAAGGATTACAGATGCACTATAGGAGAGATTCAGACAAAAGAACCCTCTAAACGCTTTCCAGTGCATTTAAAAATATGTGTAGGCTTGGTAGAGAAAAGAAAAAAAGTCCTTAAAACAAAAAAGAAAGAAAGTTGGGTATGGTGCTACACATCTTTAAGCCCAACACTTAGGTGGCAGAGGCAGGCAGATTGCTGTGAGTTCAAGGACAACCTGGTCTACAGAGTGAGTTCTAGGACAGCCAAAGATACACAGAGAAACCCTGTCTCACAAAAAACCAACAGTCAAAAATAAAAGTAAAAGAAATAGAGTTTAAAATAAATCCATGAAAAGATGGAAAATACAGAGAGTCTGGATACTGTATGTTATTGTGTTATCTTTGATTTGTATCACTGCTAAAGAAAGAGCAATAGCTGCTAAATGACATTTGAATGTAAATGCTGCTAGATTAATCCAACATATATATTTTGAAAATGCCTTGACCTCAAAGTTTAAGAGAAAATGTATGTTACTTTGGAGAAGAGGTTTTGCTTTTGTTTTCACAGGAAATGAGAGGCTGTGGGTTCATTCTGAACTAAGAAAAATAAGTTTTGATCAAGGAAGACTTCTTGAGAAACCTCTAGTAGGAGCGGATGGTCCAGATGTCTGAGTCCTACACCCAGAACAGCCTCAAGACTGCTGGCTGAGATGATCAAGCCTCACAAAGTATTCCAGCAAGGAATTGACCATACTTCTAAATTTTCTTTAGGTCACCATAATATTATCAGTGCCCCCAATCAGTAGCCTGGAAAACTATGCCCACATTCCCCCCCAAAAAATAGATTACAAATATTTATCTTTGTTTACAGTATTGGTTACAATATGTTATGGATAATAGTCTGGACAAAAAGCTAAACCAAGGATATTAGATTCAGAGTTCTTTTTTTATAAAAAATAAAGGTGGGGGAGTGCTGTGGGACAATGTTCTTTTATCCTGTCACTTGTATTATTTTTAATAAAATGCTGATTAGCCAGTAGCCAGGCAGGAAGTGTAGGTGGGGTGACCAGGCCAGAAAGTAGAGACAGGGAAACGAGAACAGGAGAATTCTGGGAAGAGGAAAGACTCTGTCTGCCATCGTCACCGAGACGCAGAGGAAGCAAGAAACCTCTGTCAACACCATCTCACTGAGTACACCTTAAATCTTATAAACAAAAATTGATCAGATACTCTCATAGCATTTGTGTCACTATTGCAGGAAGGTCATTGTTGTAGGTCACAGCGTTTGTACCTTGGCAATACTGATGATTACTTTTTCCTCACATAGTATAAAAAAAATCTTCCAGCACCACAAATGAGTCAGTCATAGTGAAGCTTCTATCTGGGCATGTGTTTTTTCTTTATGTAGTTCACTGGACTATGAAAATAAAATGCATTATTCAATATTGTCTTAGTTAGAGTTTTAATTGCTATGATTAAAACACCACAGCTAAAAGCATCCTGATTAAGAAAGGCTTCTTCATTTGGCTTACAATTCCACATCACAGTCTATCATCAAAAAAAGTCAGGGCAGGAACTGAAGACAGACAACTAGAGGCAGAAACTAAAACAGCAACCATGGTTAAATTAAGCTTACTGGATTGCTCGTTCATGGCTTACACAACTTACTTTCTTATACAACTCGGGATGACCTGAGCAGTAGTAGCACTATCCAGGATGAGCTAGGCCTTCCCATCTCAACTGTCATCAAGAAAAGACCCCAAACAGATCAAACTACATAAATGTCACCCACATTCAAAAGGCCTAGTTCTGTCCCATGCAGGTTCCCTAGCTGATAGTCCAGAGGGGGATGAGGTGGGGGAAGGTGGAGGCAGGAAACAGGAGAAGAGGAAAGAGGAAGAATTGAGGTTGACATGTAAAATTAAATAAAAAAAAAGAAAAGAGCCCACAGGCTTGACCAAAGGCTAATGTGGTGAACACATTTTCTCAAAAGAGATTCTATCTCTCTCAATAATCTAGTTTGTGTCAAATTGATATGAAACTAGCTAGAACAAATATAATTGGTAAAAGCAGAATTTGAGGTTTTCTTTTTTCCCTGAATGTTTACAGATATGTTCATAACTGGAATGTAAATGTGACGTATGTGTACAGTCAGTTTTTGTATCTGTGGGTTAGACATCAAGGGATTCAATACAAACATGAATCAATGATATTGAAAAAAACAGTGATGCAGAAAAAAACTACAAATATAATTGATAGCATTTATTAACAATTTATATTTTTCTATATTATATTGGGTATTTTACCTAAATTAGAAAAAGTTCAAAATGTATAGAGAGTCTTAAATAGGCTAGAAACAAATATTGTCCCATTTTATAAAATTATGTATCTGAATTTTAAATCTGTGAGTTGCTGGAACAGATCCTTTACTTGTACATACACACACACGCACACACACACATCAGTACAGAGGGTGTATTTATATGTTCCATATAATTCTATCCTTTCTAATGAGGTGATACATCATCCCACAAATGAATCAATTACACACTCCATAATTCTCTTTTTCATTTTATTCTCCAAAATAAGTGTTTCTAAAATGCAAACTCTCATCGCTTCATTACCTGAGGAAGGAACCAACCCTCAAAGGGCTCTTACTTCTCCATAGATCCTATTCATAGAGTAGATTTTATGTCTCTGCACCAACAACAGACCATTATTAGCTCCATTTTTCTAGCTGTGGGACTCTTTCTTGAAGACTAACTTCTCCCCAACACCAGCAGCTTATTTTTATCAGTTACATTATTCTCATTCCTGCAAATTTTCCTTTCTTCTTACAGTGTTAAACCTAAACACTTCTTTTTATTTTGTAGAACATGGAAATAAAACTATTTATTAATAACTTGTCCTTTCTATGAAGATCTCCTTGAATGTTCTGAGAATAAGAAAGAGTCAGCTTGTCCTGTAGTCAGACTGATGACTATCTTGAATATCACCATAGAACCTTCGATGACAGATGGAGACAGAGACAGAGACCCACATCCAAGCACTGGACTGAGCTCCCCAGGTCCAGTTGAAGAGCAGAAGGAGGGAAAATATAAGCAAGGAAGTCAGGACCATTAGGGGTTGGTTCACCCACTGAGACAGTGTGCCTGTGCTAATGGGAGCTCACCAACTCCAGCTGGACAGGGAATGAAGAAAATGGGATCAAACTAGTCCCTCTGAATGTGGTTGACAGTTGGGGCAAACTGAGGGACCGATGATAATGGCACTGGGATTTGTCTCTACTGCATGTATTGACTTTTTGGAATCCTGTTCTCTTTGGATGTATACCTTGCTCAGTCTGGATGTAGTGGGGAGGGCCTTGGATTTTCAACAGGGCAGGATGCCTTGACCTCTCTTAGGACTGGAGGGGGCTGGGGAAGGGTATGAGGGGGGGAGTGGGAGGGAATTGTGAGGAGGGGAGGAATTGGGAATTTTGATTGGTATTATTTTTAAAATAATAAAAAATGTGAAAATTCAGCTTCTCTCACAGTGAGAAACAGACATGTTATGTTGTTTATTAGTGAATAAGGTTGTTATGAATATTACTTTTTCCTTTTCAGACTTATAGTAAACTCTTGTATACAGTATATAGCTAGCATGTGATGGTACTCTTCTAGGTGTAGGTAGAGTCAAAATTTTTGGAAATAATTAAAAAAAGACCAGAGAGTTTAAGATACTTTTACAAGCTTATAAATTATAGGAATAGGATTTAAAGTCATTTTGGCATCCTTCTAAATATTTTTGCCCTGCATTATTAAGCATGCCCATATAGCCCATCCAGACAGTAGGGCATCCTTGCTCATTCTTTCCTTACCGTCCTATCTCCTACCACCTCCATCAGATGTCCCTGACTGGCACATACTGAGATTCTCAACAAATCCTAACCAAAGATTCACTGTGGCACATTAGTTCACTGCTCAGAAATTTTCTCATGCTACAGCAAAACCCAATATGAGTGAAAACAGCCTTCCTCAAATTGAACTGGACTTTTTTTCTGATAAAAAAATAAAAATCACCAAAATGGGGAAACAAAAGAATGAAAAATGAGTGACACGAAAATGCTAGATCAAATTTAGCAACATTAAGAAAATAGTTCATGAAAAGTAATACAAATGGAATATTTTATTTCTAATATTCAATTCAAAATATTCTCTATATGATTTCAGTCAATTCCACTTAACTAAATACAGTAGAAATGTATCTGCAGCATATAAAATATCACTACCTGTATAAGTGTCTACTTTATTTTTGCTTTGAAAAAATAACAAAGCCATGAAACAAAGAAAAAATAAAGGCGACAGCTCCACATTCAGGTATATGGCAGTTGAAAGTGCAGGGAGTAATCCATCAAATCTCTGATGTGTGCCATTATTTCCATTATGGTATTTTTGTACTGAGGAAAAAAATAAGACATTTCTTAGAAGGGGAGGTGTGCCTTTCTAATTCAATGACACAGCAGCTAGCATCCCCGAGGTAAGGTTCCGCAGGAGCTCATGGCCAGTGTGGAGATGCAGACGCTGCAGATATCATCCATCTACCTGACACACGTGGGGCCTCATTGTGGGTCTGCCAGACATAGCCGGCTAGATGAGAACATCACAGAATACAGAAAAGAAAGCAATGAGCTGGGTTCATTATTGCTCCTATTTAGGAACGTGCCACAAAGTGATTCCGAGGTGATTATTCTGAGTTGAAGAGGTAGAAATTCCACTCGTGGCCATCATGATCCACACAGGCAGTTAAAGAGTTAAGGAAGTAGGAAACTGTGTGCCAGCCCATACAATATTTTTAGGACAAGTCCTGAGTCATCTTTTTAGGTTTGTTCAAGATTGATGATATCCTGCTATCTCCCATCCCTCAAATTCTAAACAAAAACAAAAACACCAAAAGCCAAACAACCGACAATAAAACCCTTGAAAACCTGCCTAATAGGCACACCAATATGGGGGAAGGTAATGAAATCGCAGTGTGTAGAGAGAGATGGAATAATTCAGTTCCAGTTTCATGCCGGAGGCTTCCTCACTGAAAGGATAATAACAAAAGGTAAAATACAACTAATCCATAACAGGCTGTCCATATAAGGACTAATGGATTTCACAGACAAACACAGCCAAATGCGTGGATCATTGTGTGGTCATTTGAAACTCTATGGCATGGAAAATGTTGTAGGCTAGCTTCAATTAAGGAACATCTGTAACTAACCCCTTCATTCTTTACCACACCTCATGGCCACTGCTATACTTTGAGACCTGTGACTTGACTTGTGACCTCAAAACCTAAATTATTTCTTCCTAAAAAGAGCCCATATTCTACAAAGATCCTCGTCTCCCCCATACACTCCCTGCCTTTTATTTTAAGCAGAATTTCTTCGGGGGGGAAGAATACAATTAGGGCAAAATCCATCAGAAGGCGTCTCAACCTGTCCTCCATTCTGTAGCCAGGAACTCTCTGGAAAGAGGCCATTTAACTCTCATTATTTCTTAGGCCATGGCCTATTTTTCCAGGCTGTTGTATAAGGCAAATCCATTACTTCATTTCTCCTAGCCTCTCTACAAAAGACCAAAGCAGACAGATCTTCCCAAACTCAGACAGAATATTGGGCACAGCCAAATGGGTTGAAAATGCAGGCTGCCAAGTTGGCCAGCACAGCTTCATGCATTACGTTCTTTCCAGAGCTTCAGCAACAACAAAGAGACTGACCTTCAACAAAGGGGGGCTTATGTGCTTCTATTTAGATAAAACCATGACTCTCTGAAGCAGGCAAGAGATGGTACCATCAAGACCCGACTCTTCAGATGAGTCATTGTAGGATCTGGAAACCAACATTTGCAAATGAATAATGTTGCCATATTTACTTACAAATACATGAATTGATGTTGAGAGATAATCTGAAATGACTTAAATCATCACCATACAAAAGTCTTTTCTACTCCATGGAGGATCATAGGTCACACTCTGGAGACAGCTGAAGCATCATCCATGCTCCTCAGAAGGATTCTGTGATCACTATACTAACAAATTGCTTGTTGTTGAAGTTTACCATGGTTATGATAAGTACTGTACATGATCACCCACTTCTCTTGATACTCTGAAGTTACTCTGAATCAACAATGGAGATGTGGTTCAGTGTTCAGACACTTGTTCGAGCTAATGCCAATAGGTAGACTCAGTACTTCCTCTCAGAAAAGGGCTATTTAAATGGCTCCCACTATAACACTACTGTCTCATAATTTCATTGACTTTAAGATGATCAATCACAGATATTTCAGCTTCATTTCTTCCTTATCATGCATAGAGCAATAAACTTCCACAACATGATGGGGAAATAATTTTATTTCCTCAAGGATTTTTTAAAAAAAATGTTATTTGTTAATTTCAACATTGTGGGAAAACTTGCAGCAGAATGCTCCCATAGCAGAAATTTTTCTTCCAAGTGGCACTTATCCTTATTCTCTGTCTCTTTCTGTGTATCTGTGTCATCTTTGCCTATCTCTTTTCCCTATCTCTTTATCTCTCTTTCCTACCCCCCTCCTTCAGTCCCTCTCCATCCCTCTTCCTTTCATCCATCCCTTCATCTATGTACACTATGTGATCAGCATCCTTTATGTCTGTGCAGCATCACATGAAGACTGACTCCCATCTGCCCTCTTTTCTCATAGACCAATAACAAAGCATTCAGACCATGGAGGACACGTTTTTAATGATTGCATTACCTCTGGTGATGGTTGGGAACTTGGAAAAAGCTACAGTCCCAAAACACTCCACCAAGTCATTCGGCCAGTGGCATTTCACATAATGCTACATGATTAAAGACCAAGAAGGTTAAACATTCTAACCACGCACATATGCCTAGCAGTAGTCTTTTGGAAACCTCCATTCTGAGGAACCATCTGGACATTCCGGGTAATCTCCATGCCTACTGATGGGAGCTTACTCCATCACACACAAACAGTTACGGCACCCCAGCCGAGAGTGCATTTCACATCCCCTTTTGTTTTGAATTCATTAAGAAGAGCCAAAGGTTGAGTTCACTTCCATCAAAAGGCTACTAAATTACACAAGAACCCCTGCTATAAGAGTTTGAGAATTCAGATCTTGCTCCTGAGCCCTTTGTAGGGATAGAAACCAAAGTTACAGAAGAATCCATTTTAGCAGCATTCATGGAAAATCTTCCAAACAGCAAAAACAACTGTGTGATTTGCAGGGGTTCTCAAGTGATATAAAGGAGATACTCAGAAAATCAGAATTGAGCAAGATCTCAGAGTTTATTCATCTCCCCACAACAGAAAATGACTCGGAGCTGGGGCTGGTAGCTTGAGACCAGACCTAAGAGTCTCAGAGTTCTGATGCTCAGGGTAGAAAATTTTCCTAATAAGTAACTAGATATATTCAAACAACAATGTACCTGTTGGGAATATTGCATCTGTGTTTGAGTGTTTAGATGGGAGAAATATGTCAAATATTATTGCTCAGCCTGATAATTTATGACGGTGATGCTCTGTATGTCAGATAAATGGTATTAAGGAAACATATATTGTGTCCTCCAAAGATTTCTTTCCCATATTATTAATACACATGGACAGAAGCAGTCTACATCAAAGAAAAAAAGTGCTCAAGGTAGATATATTAAACACCAGCTTTAAACATCAGCGCACCAGCTTTCTCTCATTGTCATCACCTGGGTGAGCTCTCGAGCACTATCCTGACTAGCTCATTCCCTGCAGCAGGCTGCAAGGAGTTGGATCAGTTCCCGCTGCTATCACACCCTTGGGTACAGCTCACCTGCGTCCGTACTATCAAGGCAAGCTCTACTCTTTTGCCCAGTGAGGTGCAGGGCCTGCTCTACTGGGTGCTGTAGTTGATGAGGAGCAGGACCAGCTCTCATGCCCATGACGTCAGCTCTCCCGTCTGCTGCGGGTGGCAAGCAGCATGGCATAGATGGAGGGTGTGAGCTTGCCTGCTGATGAGGCTCTAGTCTATGATTATAGCAGAATATCATTAGGAATCCTTACATTGACTTGTTGGCCAGTTGTGCTTGGTTCTATTTAATATATCTGGGCTATCCAGTCTCTGGGTCCTGGCATTCCAGGCAGTGTCAGGCCTGGGCTCCCTTCCATGGTGTGAACCTGTCATTGGTTGGCCACTCCTGCAAGGTCTGTGCCACCATTACCTCAGCGCATCTTCTAGACAGGACAAATTGTAGATCTAAGGTTTTCTGGCTGGGTTGATGTCCCAGTTCCACCACTAGAAGTCTTGCCTGGTTGCAGATGATGGCGGGTTCAGGCTCCATATCTCCCATGCTAGGAATCTTCAATAGGGTCATCCTCATATAGATTCCCGAGAGTTTCCATTGCACTGTTTCCACATCATCCCTGAAATGCCCACCCCCAATTCCAGTCCTGTCTCTCGGAATTCTCCCCCTCCATCCCATTCTATTCAAAAGTGCATGTCATACCTTACTGTCTCTTATCTATAATTTCTGTGCACAAATACATTGCTAATGACAGGCAAAATATTGAAATACCTACATTTACCTGAGTCCCACTCACTCTGTCACTAATAATGTCTAAAATTAATGTCCTGTTACTTATTTCTAATAAAATTATTCTCCATTGTAAGACAATTTGACTTTCTTGTCCCTTTTCAGAATTAACTGAATTTTGAAGAGGAACACCTCATCTTGGGAAGTTATGCTGTAACAGATTGATAGAGTTGGAACCTGAAATGTCTAAGTTCATCTTTGCCTCACTTTTATTAGTTATTTCTGCTTTGATTATGTATATTCTCTCCCTCCATTTCTTCCAGAGCTATCATACCTTCCTTGCCCACCCAAATGGTGTCTTCTTTTCAATATTTTTTACATAAACAAATAGATTGTTTTTTATCACCACCACCACAACAACAGCAAAAAATATAGTGAGACAAGTCAAGAGCCTTCATACTGATTCTGGACAAGGCAACACAATAAGAAGAAGAGTCCCAAGAGCAGACAAGAATCAGAGACACCATAGCTCCCACTGTTAGGGGACCGACAAAAACACCCAGCTAACAGCCAAAGCATACACACAAAGACCTGTGCTAGCTACTTCAGTCTCTGTGAGTCCATATGAGCCCTGTTTATTTGACTTGGTGGGTCATGCCTCCTGGTATCCCCTATCCTCTCTGACTCCTACAGTTTTTCTGCCACCTCTTCCATCGGGTTTCTCAAGTTCTGAGGGGGAGCCTCCAATTTAGACTCCCTCGCTCCATGATGCCTGACAATGGTTTCTATATCCGCTTCCATCTGCTGCCGGGGAAGCTTTATCTGTTGTATCCTTTTTTAAGAAAAAAAAAAAAAACACCCAAAACAGTGTGGGCTTCCCCTGTACTCTTGGTTGTGGGGCCTTCCACTGGAACATAGGTAAATGATGAAGGGTTGTCCTCTTAAAAAAAAAACAAAACAAAACAAAACAAAACAAAAAAAACTGATGTTCCTGCCCCAGAACCTATCAATGGCGCCAATAACAGATTTCTTACCTAGGGCTGGGTCTTTATGCTCACTTCCTCTCTCCATGCTGCAATTTTGGTCGAGTTCATTTTTGTTGGTAGGGTTACTATTGCAACATGTCTTTATTTTCTCATTAGTCCTACAAAATTGACCCATTCTCTTTATTTTAATTCATTCCTTACCTCTATATCCCTATACAGTGTCCAGAGACAATATAAACTACGACATCACTTACAACAGAAGCAATGTCTGAGCTTTAGTTTCTCCCTGTCTCCCCTACTGAGAAATAGAATCTATAGTCCAGACATGCCAGAGCACATCTAAATCACTGTTTAAAGCCTCAGGATTTCTTTACATGTTAAGGAGTGGACTCATGAGTGGCCAACATGAAAGCAGTTGATTGATTCTAGTTTACAATCCTGAGGCTGAAACAGCCTTTTATTGCTTACCATCTACACATCATGGTTTGTAAAACCTAACAATGCAGTTTAAAGAACTTGCCTGACAGACTGTTATTGCTTTCTTTCCCTTGCTAGATATAAGAAGTGAGGAGTAGGAATCAATATTTGGTGTGACCTCTTTCTTATGTTTAATATTATAGCATTGAACAACTGAGCCTCTATTGTTTTTAAGTAATGGGTTTTGGTCACATAGTCGTCTCCCCAATAGTTTTGTTTGTTTTAAAAATGAAAAGGCAACTTGAAGCTGAGCAAATTGACTTTGTTTTGGTTTTTGATAGTTCAAATAACTGTATAGAGAAGGACTCAAAATGGTTAATCTAATTGAAATGTCTAAGCTACTAGACCTTTCAAAAGTGGGTGGCTTCTACAGACATGCAGATAATAGTTTAATAGTATGTATTATCTACTTCAAAGTTGTTAGACTCGCGTAAACAATGGCTCCAAAGCTATCAGCCAAACCAAAAGTGTGCTGGTGTTAAAAATGCTGAAAGCATCCATTATGTATTATTTTAGCCAGGGTAATGAATATTGGATGATCCTTTAATGTTGAGGTAGTTTTGTGCTATTTTGGTGCCTATTATTATTCTTAGAGGAACCTTAAGTAATGTAATGGAGCTAAGCTTAAATGCCATTTTGCTGTTTGGGTCATTATTTTCCACTTTTTGCCTGCACTTCAGAGTATATGAAATCCTGCTGAGGCAAGAAGACACTTTCAAAGGTACAATAGAAGCGATGTTAACTCAGAGTGAATCTTCTCTAAGAGAAACAAAAGACATTTCACACCTGGTTTCTAATTATGCTATAGGTGTGTCACACTTGCCAAGTACTTCATTACTGAGAGAAAGAAAATGAGTAAGAAGATATTTTTTATATAAAGAAATTTAGGAATAACAGGATTAGGTGTTTTCACATACATGTATATACTCAGCCACAGCCTTCCCCCTCAAATGTTCTGCATCTGTGGGTTCCACACATTAAAATATTATTTAAGATGTGTATATTGAGTATGCATAGCAACAACTACCAACTACCCACCTAGTATTTACATTATATTAGTTATACTATATATATTAAATAATTTAGAAAAGGTTTAAAGCACACATTAGCAGATGTGTATAAATATATGCAAATATTATACCATTTAGGATAGGCACTGAGGATTATGTATGTACAGAAGGCCCTTGGAACCAGCCACCAACAGATAACAAAGGATTACTGAATAAAATAAAAAAGAGACTCGGACATTGAATGCCTACTATGCCCCAACTTGACACCTCATACTGACCTCATAGATATATCATCTTTTCAAAACAACATAATATTGTAAAATTAAGAGTCCTGCCTACCAAGCCCATTCAACCATCTTGTTTCCCAATAGTCCTCCTGCACTCAGCCACTGATACAGCTAACCAAAGGAAGCAAAAGCACTTGCCTTTGCTAATCCTGTGCCCGACTGAGGTCTAACATCCTTCTGAGTCTCACTGCTATTATGCAGTTCCATGGTCGATGATTCAGATATGGGGAGTCCCCTTCTCTCCTCCCCTCCAATCCTCAGTGAGTATTTCCACATTGCTTCCCTCTGTCCCTCTCACATCTATGGCCAACTGCACAAGTCATGTTCAACTATATTGGTTACTTTATTAATAATTCCTTTACCAAGATCTATAATGCTTATTTGGGAATTTTGTCCTAAAGAACAGAAAACCTAGACCTATACATCATGTTATTCCTAAAAGAATCATGGCAGAGTCCTATCCCAATGTGGTGATTGCTTGGTTACCATGGTGACCCTTCTCTCTTGACTTGATCTTGTACATTTTCTGGACTCAAGCTGGTTAGTCTGTTTCTTCAGTAACCATCCCTATGTTTGTAAATGCAGATAAGCATATTAATATTTCAATATGTGAACAATTATTATTTTATAAAGGTATGCCTTTATGATTTGTATTCTTATTTATTTTGAATTAAATATGTTCAATTTCATTACAGTTACTCTTAATTCTACAACATCATGGTATTGGTGGTAGGTACCGTTAATTTTTAACAATTGAATCAGAACTTCAAAAAAATTACCTGTTTTTCTCAAAATTACCTTCTAATATTCACTTTGTTAACATGCAATGTCTAATGTCTTTTTTTTCCACTTGGATGGAAAAAAAGAAAACTCCTTTTTATCACAATGAAGGAAAAGTGCTGAACAACCAAATGTCGTTTTTACCTAAGTGGCTCATTCTGCATTCTGGGACTTATATGGTGACAATTTTTTAATGCCTTGTAAATTAAGTTAGTTGTATATGAAACTCTGTGAAGATCCTCATTTCTTCTATGTTGCTTTCAAACCTGTTAACCCACACTTTCCCCTTCCTGTCTCTTTCCCAGGTTCACGGCTTTTGGTTTAGTTGTGTGGTCCATTTAGTTTGACCAGAGTCATCTGAACAAGCACTGGATTGAACTGTCCAGTGGAGCCTGACAGAGAAACATATTTCCCTCTTCTCTTTTGTTTCCTTGTTTTATTTGGTAGCCATTTTCAAAGTCATGACTTTCTTTTTCTCTAGTTATTTCCTGTACTTTTGCCAGGGATATTTTAGAATTCACTGTCATATTTTTCTTATTGTCTTTTCACTCAAATTCCCGTATTCTCTGTCACTCTAAGTCATATGTTTCTTATTTTTTTTATTTTTCTATTTTATGTGTATGAGAGTTATGCACTAGGTGTGTTCTGTCCACAGAGTTCAGAAGAAGAAATTGGAAGGAACTGGAGTTACAGAAAGTTATGCTTTGCCAAATAGATGCATATTATAAAGACACATAAATGTAAAGTATGTTAAATAACAAATTATTTTTCCAATTTTCTTTGATACTTTGCTTTTCTGCCTAATTATTTCTTTTTCATAGTCAGTTTCAGGCTGAAAACTTAATTCCTTAAAAAAGTTTCACCATTAAACACATACTTTGTTTAATACCTCGATTTGATTAAAATTATAAAACTAAAATATAATAAACTGAGCTTTAAGGAAACCAAGAAAAGAATAAGTCAGGCGATTGGAAAAGAACCATTCAAAGATTAGTAGACAAAACTTCACACACTCCCTTAAGAAGTTAACAGCATTGTTTGTGATTTCTAATAAGATACACAAGAAAAGTGAAATAAAATAAAGAACGGTATAACTGTACCATATTGAGGCTACAAAGTCTTCATTTTATTGTATTTTGAGAGCCGCCTGCTCAAGGAAAGCAATCTTCACACATTTAACAAAAGACAACTCTTTTCAAATAAAGCAAATATAGAAAATTCAGGAAGTTTTTATTACTTTAGTTTCATAATAAGCATCTGTCACAGACAGGACCTTGAAACTCTCATCCTGCCTATACTTTAGCCTTCCGTAATTGCTGTACCAAACCTTGTCCCAAATCTCAGGTGAAACTCAGAAATCATAACATATAAAATTCTTAAAGATTTGTATTTATTTCTCACAATTACTTAGTTAAGCACACTTTTTGAAAAACAACCCCACAATTTTAATTTAACAAAAATTCTGTTTTGGAAAAAAAAAATGTAACATTTGAGGAAATTCCCCTTCTGGTTTTAGTTATTAATGCTTAATTTTACTTTAATAAAATAACCTCATTTTAAGAAAAATAATATAATTTAAATACAAAGTTAGCAATATAAAACTTTGCTTTGAGTTTTGCCCCAATAATGTAATATTCACTAGCACCCAAAGAAATATATTCTTGATCCCCCATTTTTAAGGAAGTGGGTGTGGTAGCTTGAATCTAATTGGTCCTCATAATCTCAAAGAGAGGGGCACTTTTAGGCGGTATGTCCTTGTTGGAGTGGGGCTGGTTTTGTTAGAAGAACTGTGTCACCTTGGGGGCAGGCTTTGAGGTTTCCTATGTTCAAGGTACCACCCAGAGTCTCAGTCGACTTCTTGTTGTGTGCAAGCCCTCTCAGCTCCAGCACCACCTCCGCATGCATACCGCCATACTTCCCATCATGACGATAATGGACTGAGCCTCTGAACCTGCATGGGAGCCATTCCAAATAAATGTTTTCTCTATAGGATGTGCTGTGGTCGTGGTGTCTCTTCACAGCAATGAAAACTCTAAGGCAGCAGGAAATGAAGAAAGTATGCAGCATATTCCAAGGCTACACTCGCTGTTCTAGGGCTGCTGCGACTGGGCATTTGATGTCAGTCTACTCTGACTGCTATTGTGTAAATGCAGATTCATTGTGGTAAATGCCTTTCAGTTCTTCTATCCTTTAGTAACTATGATTCTAGCAGTCAACTATGTAACAATGTCTCCTAGGTAACGTCTCTCTCTTTTAAAATACCTCAAGAGAGTAAATACCTTTAGTTTCTGCTATTACGACCAATGATTTCAAAACCTAAGTTAATTTTTTTCTACTTAATGAAAAGGACTAAGCCTGAAAGCAATATCTATTTTCCTTAGCATGTCTACAGTGAGTATAGGATTAAATGACTATAAACGAATATACGCTAATAATAACTTCAGGTCTAAAATATCTTCTTTTTCTCAGCGAGATCAGCTAGTAGAGGGTAAGCCCAGAAGGCCCCAACACTACAAAGAGACTATGGAGATCTAAGGATGCTAGGGCAGGAGAAATAGTCTATGCTGGGGAAGAGCACAACAATTCGTGTCTGATGAGGGTTTCTGTTGCTGTGAAGAGACACCATGACCGTGGAAACTCTTGTAAAGAAAAACATTTAATTGATGCTGGTTTAGAGCTCAGAGTTTCGGTCCATCATCGTCAGGACAAGAAGCATGGCAGCACACAGGAAGACATGGTCCTGGAGAAGGATCATGATCCTTAGGCAACAGGAAGTGGCCTGAGAGAGTAGTACCACACTGAGAGTGTAGTTTAATCAGAAGAGACCTCAGATCCCACTCCCACAGTGACACACTTCCTCCCACAAGATCACACCTACTCCATAAGATGATACCTACTAAAAGTGTCATTCCCTTTATGGGGCATTTTCTTTCAAACCACCTCAACTGGTTTCCCAATCCTGAATGGTGAGCAATGAGAACATAAAGAGGAGTGATATTATACAGACTGAACAGGTTGTACTTGTATGTTTAGGAATCTATATGTACACACATGTATGTATGTAAAAATAATTAATGAAAAGGAGCATATGGATTTAAAAGAGCAAAGAGGGGTCTATGGAAGGGTTTGGAGAAGGGAAGGGAAAGAAGGAAATGATATAGGTATACTATAATCTCAGAAAAAAAGAAGAATAAATTTTTTTAATTAAATTTGGGCACTTATTTCTTGTCTCTTAATTTATGAATGGGCTTTCTAACTTGTAAGAAAACAAAACAGAAAGGAGAAGGAACTCTGTTGCCTGCCTACTGAAGGGAGGTTTAGCTGACTAATCTGAAGTATGCTGGGAAGGTGTACTGCTGTTTAAATTTTTAGCCATACGAATACAAGGGTTACTGTGTTGGATTCATATTCTATGCATCTGCTTTTAAAATGCTTGGCAGAACGTGAACAATGATCTACAGTCAGAGGGAAACCTGCTAGCACTTGCTGTTGCCTGGGAAATCACCACAGGGCATTCCGCTGTGGTTTCAAACTAAGGATATCTCAGTAAGATGCCAACAGTCTGGTTCCTGGAAAATGTACTATATATCGTAATGTTTCCAGTTTGCAGTTGACATATGCATTTGAACTTCCTGAATTATGAAGCACATGAAAGAGCTGCATTTTTAACTGTCCAGATAAATAAGTTGAAAGCATAAACCTCAGCCAAAATAAAAAGTAACAGATTCCTTAACTAATGAATTTTTTCAGCACTTGGCCTCAAAAAGAACAGAAAAATGTTTACCCCATCATTATGCTCTGAAACTTGCCAACCATTTGTCCCTTTGATCACCCCAAATAGAAATATATTCTCGTCTGCCTGAGAAATAACCAGATATAGGGTACTTTGGTTACAGGACCTAAGGCCAGTCAGCAATGCTCTGAAGTTTGTATAAGATGTAAAGAATGATTGATAGAAAGGATGTTAGAAATTTAGAGAATTGTGGTTGAAAGGAAGATAAATAAAGAATTCTTACAGATGAATGTTTTCTAACAGGGACAATATATTTGTGACTCAAAAATTATTGGTTTTCCGATGTATTGCATGTGTTGTTTTCTCCCAGGATCAGGGAAAAAATCAGGCACAACTGTTTAAGAAAAAGTTTTCATAAGGCTGAGAAAAAAGTTACACTCTCAAGGCAAGGTAATCTTATATATGTTGGTTTTGCTACTAGTCAAGAGAAAACTCTTTATAGCCTCAAACCACAGGATGCTTCAGGGAGCCCAACTCTTGACAGATATAGTCTCTCCCATCTGAAGTCTTACTTCCTGAATAAAACATCATGGAAAATCTCCAACTCAGGAAGGTTTTCAACCTTCTGCCTTTGGAGCCCACAAATGTAGTTGTTCATGAAGAAAAAAAAACTTAAATAAGCTTTAAAATAATTCACCTTTTACATGAGTCTACCAAACTTATACAGAAAATGCAAACTGCTAAACTTTGACTTGTAGGGCAACAGTCTGAATATGGGCTCTCAAGGAAGAACAAGTCTAGAAGTTTCCCGCTATACATTTGATGGCTGCTGACTTTAGTCTCCCTTCTTGCACATCTCTCTAATATTCCTCCAGATAGGCAATTCCACAAAGTGTCCTCTCCGATGTGGATATAAGCTAAGCTTCACTGAACTTGAAAGCTGAAAAAGCTATAACATGACTGACAGGTGACTAAATCATTCGGTTTACTCAACAGTAAGGTCTTGGGGAAAGTTTTATTATTTGGAAAAATGATGACAGAACTAAGTGGTGATATTCTTGTACCCTGAGTTCCTCTCAGTAGCATTTGGCAAGTTTTAGTTGCATGGGAACCTACTAGTGTTACTACACAGGTATTTGAGTGTAGCACTGAAAAATACTTTCTGTTAGGTTCCTGACAGCATCTGCTGCTGAGTCAATTGCCTGAACATGTTCATTCGATCTCATAAGTCAGAGTCTCTCAGTGACCCTTTTCCAGCTAGGCTGGCAGCTAGCAAGACCCAGTGATTATTCTTTCTCCAGCCCCTTAGTCAAAGCTGGGGCTATAGACTAGAGGCTGGGCCTGGTCTTTAAAAATTAATTTCCACTATTTTTTGAGGTTATAACATAATTGCATCATTTCTCCTTCTTTTTTCTCCTTTCACATTATTCCTTATACCATTTTGGATTTGTGTCCTCTTTCTCACAACTTTTGTTCTTTATGCTGTGGGTACATCCCCACCAGTAGGCAGACAGCATGGCAGCTTGCTTCCCCAAGGCATGAAGGGAGACAAGGGAAAACTTTGCAGAAGAAAGGTACGGGTTAATAAACACAGTTGTGAATGTATCACCCATTGCTTCTGCAGTGTTCTGTTCTTTCAAATGAGTGAGAAATTCTAGCTCACAGGAGGAGAAAGGAGTAGATAAAGTTAAGGAAACCTGGATGTAGGACGGTTGTGGGGCATGATAGAGGGTGACTAATCCATAAATCAAGACTGAGTCTAAAAATCTCTTTAAAAGATGTATTTATGGTTTATTTATATTTATTTATGTGTATAGTAGTTTTGTTTGCATGTATGCATTATCTATGAATAATGTGTATGCAGTGACCACAGAGGCATTGGATCCCCTGGGAGCTGGAGTTAAGGACAGTTAGTTGCCTTGTGGGAACTGGGAATCCAATACAGATCCTCTGGAAGAGCAGCCAGTGCTCTTCACCCTGAGAAATCCCTCCAGCAACAGATACTAATTATCTGACTGTAAACTTAAGAAGGTATTTCAATGTTCTCATTCCTTCTTAAAATTTATAACTAATACTAAAATAAAACATATACCCAAACATTGAGGTAAACATTGCATCAAATACAAACGTAAATAAATTGTGTTTCTGACCTATAGCATATGCTACTAAAACTCGTAATTACTTATTTCACAGTTTAAAATTTGTAGTTTTAGATTTCAGCTACAGAAAGATAGCATACATACAGATACATAACCTCAAGAACTCTGGATTTAGATATGCTTGAATATACATAACTGCTTATGGGACATGATAAAACAACATATTTTCCTAAAACAGAGATGAATACCTCTGAATTTGACATTTTGATATTCCAGTAATCACAAACATTAATAATTATACTTAAGACATTTTAATTTTAGGTTTTACCAACAATTGTTTTAATACTAAAGATAATTTATTCTTAAGAAAGTGGAATTTAATTTTTCTTAAAAATAAAATAGAAGAATGTGAGATGCCTCTGTGTTTCATATTTGTTAAAATAAAACATAAGGTGATAAACCTTTGTAAAGATTCTTAAGAAATTCTTTGCAGATGTTATCCCATTTGCTAAGTACTAAGGCTAGCAAAATAACAAATTAAGCTAATTAATACAAAATACAGTATTCATGCTCAGTAGGGCTACTCATACTGGATAATAATCGAAACTGATTTCTTTTAAAAAGGCATCTTAGCCAAGGGCTTTAATTTCATCTTGAGAAGATTACATATCACAATAAACTCAGCGATTAGATCTTTACAATTATCCAAATTGCCTTTCTAATATCTTGTCAGTATGAATGTTATATAAAGATAAAGCAATGAAGCTAAAGGATTTTTTTCTCAACCATTTTAGTGCTATGAAAATAGTTTATAGAAAGAGTATACCTGTCTTCTGCTTAGAAAATATTCGAGTTTTAGTCCCTTATTGGTTAGCACATTTCATGGTGAGATTCTTTAGAAACTGTCCAGCTACATAAAAAAACAAAAAATTCAAACATTGCCAAAAAGTCATCATGTTAATTCTTATTCAGATAGAAAAATATTGCTATATCATTGTCTCAAATTTTTCTTTACATTGAATTATATGATGGGGTACCTAATACAACTTTCAAATCATATTTAAAATATTGCCTCTCCATTTAATAAAAATCAATTCAGAGATGAATTGGGAGAAAAATGTTCTCATGAATTAGACATAATTAATTGATTTGTGTTGTTTCTTTTCCATAGGTGGAAACTGCTTGTTCTTTTCTGGCTGTATGTTTTGCTTAATTAAATAAGAAAAACCTGGGGGGGGGGAAATAAAGTCCTCATATTTCGTCTAAAATGATCATCAAAATAATTGTGTCACTGTCTTAATACATAGTATCCACTATTGATTCATCTATTCAATTCCAAAATGCGTTGTTAATCCCTTATTATGCAAGAAATGCTGTTGAGAGCACTCTAAGGAATATAAGGATAAATAAGAAAAATGTGAAGATAAAATAAGTAGTGAAGCATGAAACATATGAAAGATAATGTCAGAAAATGTAGTTTCCAGTAGTGAGGTCATCGCATCAGAATACTTATATTGGAACTTGCGTTATTCTCTGGAGAACTATTGAAGGAAGCTCCTTGCATATGCCTGTGCCTTTCCATTCACCCTTGTAGAATTCATGTGAAATCCACAGGAGAAATAGTTTCAACTTTCATTTTCTTTTATTTTTAGTAAACTTTATTATTTAAAAAACAACTTCAAACAAATGAAAATATCACACATCCAAATTAATCAGCTACAAGCTGCATTTTCAATAGGGTTCAGAAATGAAATTTAGGTGTGCATCAATGATGTACTGATCAGAAGCTGTTTGAGATAAATTATGCAACTCTACATTATATATATATATATATATATATATAACCAGTAGAAGTATCTTTCAGAAAGTCAGAAAAAAATTACTTCCTGAAGACAGGTGGCCCACTGTGAATTGTGAAACAATATCCCTTTGCATTGACATTTGATGTCAAGGAAGTCATCAACTAAAGAGCTTTGGATGGAAAACACAGTTAAGAAAATATCTCTCTCCCTCTTTCCACATGTCCTTCCTCTCTCTCTCTATCCCTCTCTCTCTCTCTCTTTTCCTCTCTCTCTCTCTCTCTCTCTCTCTCTCTCTCTTTCTCTCTCTCTCTCTCTCTCAGACACACAGACACACAGACACACACCTCAGAAGAGTGTTTTAACAGTAAGCAGCCTAGAGAGGTAATTTACATAGGAGGAAAACATTTAAATTTTGAAATCTAGAAGATAAGATAGGATAGCCAATCCCTATGTAAATCCAAGCTATTGTCTAACTCTTTGCTTCAAATTGAATATGTCCGCTATTCTCTTTAAACAAAGCACCTGTTAATTCTTGAAAGAAAGAAAAAAAAAACCTCTAGAATTATCCTCCAAGGTAAGAGAGGCAAGTTCACAAGGCTCAGTAGGTCACTGTGCCTTCCCTTCTGGAGGTTGCATAATTGGCTTGACAACATTGACTACAGATGGAAATCTTACATAGTGCACCTGCCTCAAAGTTCTTCAGAGATTCTTCAGTGGGGCAGTATTGGTGTTTCTCTAATATTTATCCTGAATGTGGGACTCGTTGGCTGCCCAAGAGATTGCCTTTCAATCACTCATGCTCCTTAAAGTAGTTAGTAATCCAAATAAGTTCAGATGTTCACCAGGTTACACTTTGGTGGAATTCTTTCTTTGGTCTTCTCTTCTGGGTCCTCTTTCTTTGGTGTCCTCTATATTTGAAGTGAATAGTCTCTCCAAGAAAAGTCACAGAACCCTTATGAAGGAAAATCCCAGCTTATGTTTGATGAGGACAAAAAGAAGTAGAGCGTAATCGACAAAGGAAACAGAGAATGAATAAATCATGCAGTAAGTCACGGAGTGGACATATTTTCCATGGTGCCTATGCGAGTGGTAAGCAAGAGCCAGAACCTCAAGAAAAACATTAGACTAGAAACACAAAGAACAGCTAAAACATGTGAGCTTGTCTACAATCTGATATACCTCAGAAAGTAAGTACAATGATGAGAAAATGCAGATGAGGTATTTTGAGTCTGAATGGCCCCCGCAGGAGCATATAATTGAATGTGTGCTCATCAAAGTGTGGGAGCTCTTGAGAGAGATTAAGAAGTGGGACCTGGTTGGAGAAAGTATGTCACCAGGTCTGGGCTTTGGGGTTTCAAAGGCTCAAGTCAGGCCCCGCATCTCTCTCCTTCTGCTACCTGCTGATCCAGACGTGGAACCCTTAGCTCCTTCTCCAGCATCATGCTTGCCTGCACACCTCCATGCTTCCCTTCATAATGGTAATGGCCTATATCTCTGACACTGTAAGTCACAGATGTTTTCCTTAAAAAAAAAAAAGAGTTGCCATGGTTATGGTGTCTCTTCAGAGCAATGAAACCTTTAACAAGGAAATCAGGTGTAAGATTGTAGCTCTAGCCTGAACTGGCCTTGTCCTACAGTCAGACTGATGACTATCTTGAATATCACCATAGAACTTTCATCCGGCAATGGGTAGAGACAGAGACCCACATCTGAGCACTGGACTGAGTTCCCTATGTCCAGTTGAAGAGAAGAAGGAGGGAGAATATGAGCAAGGAAGTTAGGACCGCAAGGGGTTGGTCCACCAACAGAGACAGTGTGTCTGAGCTAATGGGAGCTCACCAACTCCAGCTGGACTGGGAGTGAACAAGCATGGGATCAAACTGGACCCTCTGAATGTGACTTGAGGGGACAATGATAATGGCACTGGGATTTGTCTCTCCTGCACGTACTGGCTTTTTGGGATCCTATTCTCTTTGGATGCACACCTTTCCTAAGCCTGGATGAGGGGGGGTTTGGACTTCCCACAGGGCAGGGTGCCTTGCCCTCTCTTAGGACTGGAGGGGAGTAAAGAGGAGCGTTTGTGGGGGAGTGGGAGGGAAATGGGAGGAGAGGAGGATGTGGGAATTTTGATTGGTATTATTTATAAAGTAATAAAAATGAAAAAAGACCAATTAAAAAAAACATGAAGGTGCAATTTTTGAAAATTCATGAGAGCTTAAAGGACAATCATTGTATAATTCCAATTAGGTGATATAATTAGTGAGTAAAGGTTGTGGACACAGAAGGAATAGTTAAAGCAAGAAGAGGATGGGCTGGAGAAACAGGGAATTGGGAGTTGAGTAATGGAAGCGGAGTTTCAGTGGAAAGTGGAAATGTTCTGGAGAGAGGTGTTGGTAGTAACAATGAAACGCAAGTGGAAGAAAAGGCTGAAATGAAACTAAGATTGTGATGAACAGGGAAGCAAAGAAGAATGACGCATGGAAGACAAAATAAAAACATTTGAAAATAGTCATGTATATTTACAATTCTCTTTTTATCTATAGGAAGCTGGATTCTGTAATACTCACTGATCCCCAAATCTGTGGCTTCTCAAAACTCTTGTTTAAATGGTATACTATGTGTGCCCTTATAAATGTTCCAGACCATCTCTAGGCCACCTATAGATCTAGACTACCTAAAACAATGTAAATGTTATATAAATAGTGGGAGTGATAGAGTTCTATCTTAAACACTTTTTTTACTGTAAAAAGAATTGTTTGTATCATTGAAGTACTATACAAGGTTTAGATATATGCACACATGTATAAGCTTTCAACCAGCTAAACACATGTGTTTTTTGTAGGACTCATCATTAAAATTCCTTGTAAAAAAGTACCATAAGTATTTGTCACCTATAATCATTTTTACTGCACAATAATGCACAAGAGAAATTTAGCTCTAGTTTGTATTTATTAGTATATTTTAGAATTACATTTACTTACTAACTGGTATAAAAATTATAGATGTTAGTGAGGTGCCATATGACATTTCTGGGCATGTATACATTACAAACATTTTTCTCTTCAAATACCATCTTTGTGAAAAAAAACTTATCAAAATGCTTTCTTCTAACTTTATGGGTGCACTGTGCTTCTTACTCTAAAGTCACTGTCATTTAGTGTATTTTAACCAACTTTCTTCATCCTATTCCCCCATTTCCAGCTCTCAAAACTACTCTTCTTCTCTCACCTTCTATGTCAGCTTTTGGCTTTAACTTAGTAGTTCTTATCTCAGCTCTAAAAAGTCACAAATATTGAGTTTAGAAATAACCGTACTGTGGTGTTTATATTACTGGACAAGAGAGGGCATTCCATTATCTGCCATATGTTGCATGCTCCTCTTCATATTTCATTCTTGCTTTTATCCCATATACATATGTCCCACAGAGTGTTTATACTCTCTGTGGCATGGAAAGTTCTTAATACACTTTTTGTATTACAAAGAATAGAAAACTAGTAGGTACTATGTATCAAAGCAATGACATAATTATTGACCTAATATCAAACAAATATGAGGAATTGTATAAGGTGTTCAGTTCGTGGTCAGTTGACACTATCATTTTGTGACTTGTCATAATATAGTGAAGAACTCATTACAGAGCAGGCAGAACTTCTAAATTCGTGGTATGCATGGCAGAGGGGTGGAGTTGAAAGCGAGAACTCAGGGTGATAGACTAAATGCACTCATAGCTAAAAGTTACTGTGTTGTTTTGACTTAAGTCAATCAGAAAATACTTATTATTTTAAGAAGTGTTGAGAACATAAAATGCAAAGCAAAAAGGGAACATGTGAAAATTTTCACTTCATATCCTCTATGAATTTTGAAGTGTAGTTCCTAGCCTAACATTTAAAGAAAACTAAAATAAACTGTGTAACTTAGAAAATAAGAATTACTCAGTTAAACAAACTGGATCACAAGACAATATTCAGATCTTGGTTCAGGCTCCGTTGCTAACCCTCACTGTGCATAAACTGCTTAATATCTGCAGTTCGCAACCTGGAGATGATGAGGCTGGACTCAGGGACCTTCAAGTTTCTTCCTTCTTTAATATTCTGTGCGTCATGGTTTTTAATACAATGCTCACCAAACTGTAGCTTAGGAAAATAGTTTTGGAGGCCAGCCATTTTTCACCAATTTATCATAACGTCTGTTTCCTGCTTCTTTGAATCACACAAAGTAAGAGTAACTAACTGCTTTGCCAATCCCCAAATTATGAATTCAAGCCATGTACAGAATAAACATTAGAATTTTTAAAAAGCTAATACACTATTAAAAAGAGTCAAATCAAAATGACTACAGGAAAACTTCCTAACATCTAAATACCCAGCTATCATTTGAGGCATCATAGACATAAGAGGATTATAACATATCTTAATAAACAAATGTAATGTAAATTTACAAGGCAATCTTTGTGCTATTATTTTGTAGATGATGATATGGCTTTTGAATAAACTCGAAGAATTTTTTTCTGGCCATTACAAGATTGAATTCAGTTAAAACCGGGACTAAAATTTTTCCACCATGCTGTCTATCACCTTGTGATGTAATGCCTATTTCAGTCTTCTATGGTTATAAATTCAATTCAGTGTTCTGGCTCAGCATCTTATATAATTAATCATTGAAGTGAAGTCTTACATCCTTAATAACATTCATAGCCCTACAATAGTATTGAGTTTTAATACGTGCTCAAATTTGAAGCTGCATGGGGGCAGCCATCCTGCTTTCATGAAATGAGATAAACAAGTCTAGCATTTTCTGTATAGCAAGCCCTTGCACACAAATAGAAAATCACCCACCTAAGTGGGAGAACAGATGGTTTGCACAAGAAAACTATTTGCTGAGTTGCAAAACAGAATAGCTTGCTGTCCAAACAAAGGGGAATTTGATACTCCAGTATTTCCTGTACTAGCCCGAGATATATAACGGTGACATGGATACACAGCCCTTGCCTCAAAATGCAGAGTGAGGGCAATCCTTGAGAACATTTGCAACATTTCTTGCCACCTCCCCTTACCCTCTGGAAACAGTGGAGATAGCCGGCATGCAGCTGCTAGTAGGATGTCTGACGACATTTCTTTGCTCATTAATCTAGATGTGTTCTTTGTTTTCCAGGGACCTTCCTGAAACTATTGCTCTCTCCTCAGGAAAATGATAAAAGCTATTTCAAATCTTGTGCTGCTCCTGGAGTCAGAAATCCCAATGGAAATGGCCCACAGGTCCCATTTCTGCATGATAGCAGGTTTATGTGTTACCTTTGCTTTTCAAACATGAAGTATAGGATGTGTATATACAAACACACGTATATACACACATACACACTTGTATAAGTATACACACGCACAGCCACATACATGTATCACAGGCAACTTATAACTTCTTAAAAATCCAAGTGCAGAAGTGAACATTGTTCAATAAGCTTTCATGAGAACCAAAGCAGCATTCAGTGAGGGTACTCAGGACTTTAACTCTCATCTTCCTAATTCTAAGAAAGCTGCTTTATCACATGAACCAACAGTTTGGGTATTTCTTCCTAAAGGCATTTTGTCCTAATTATTCTCAAGTACCATGGCAATCACCTGTTTTTTTTTAAATGCATTTGTGTGTGTGAAAGCATATGTGTGTGTGTTTGTGTGTGTGTGTGTGAGTGTGTTTGTGCATACATATGTGTTGCCTGTAAATGACAGTAGCCACATGCCAGGGTGTACATGAAGACGTCAGAGAACAGCTCTACTGCTTGCATTTTACTCTGAGGCAAAGCCTACTGTTTCTACCTCTGTGTTTCCAATGCAGTCTAGGTGGCCTGAATTGGAACTTCCAGTAACTTCCAGCCAATTCTCTTGTCTTCTTTGCCTCCGTCTCACTGTAGGAGGATCACAGAAGTGTGCAATCACTTCTGGCTTTTACAAGGGTTCTGGGGATTGAGTCAGCAGGTTTGAGTGACAAGAGCTTTTACCCGCTGAGCCATCTCCCTGGTCTTTGTGTTAATTTTTCACTCTTAGTCCTTCATTAACTGTTGATTATACAATTTACTTGCATTTCATTTGCACATTCATGATACACAAATGTACATGAAATTCTCTTTGTATTTATCCACTCTACTTTTCCTATTGTGTTAAATTGCCACATTATTCATAAACAAAAATGTGTTACAACAATATGGAATCTAAAATGTTATTATACAGTATTACAAAAGGTGTCATACTAGGTCTTAACAAGATACTTACTCTTTCAAATTTATGTAAGACCTTTATAAAGACAAAACAAAAAATAAAACTCTCAGTTTTTTCAGTTAAGTTCCTTGCCTTTCCATTGTCTTCTGAAGGAAATTTGGGCTGTCATAAAACTGAGCCATGAATTATCTTTATTTAGATAATTTCATAGAAAATGTTGCAAAAAGCATAATTTAAATTACTTGTTCTTTCGAAAATTAAATCCTAACAGTTACAAAAAGACTATTATCAAGTACTATTCAAGCTATTCAAGAGTTGACAAAAGAAATGAAATCAGTTATTGCCCACAGGAGACCAGAAATGGACAGAAGAAAAAAAATTAACTGAGTTTCAAATAATAAAAAATACTAGATTTATGAATTATTCATAATGCTAATCTGGATAGGATAGACTCAAATAAAAAATTACTATGCTAGACATATTCTTAATATATGTTTATTTTCCACCTATAGAATTCACCAGTATTATCATGTCAATATCAAAATATGCTACCTTTATTTTTTAATATTTATGCATGTATATGTTCAAATCATTTTATTTTTATTCTCAGTTTAAACATACTGGTATTTGCAAGAGTAATCCAACCTTTGCTAAACGTTTACATTCATGTTTTTATCCCTCCCATCTTCCTACTACTTCCAAGTACCTTGGATACAGGCTGGCTTAGCAGTCATTGCTGTCCACCCAGCTGTCTGCATTTCATTTAAGGAGCTTTAAGTTAGCAAACACCTTCTGGGAGTCCCAGATCACAAGAAATCAGGCCTAGAAATATCATTACTCTACCCCAAGTTCATCAGAACTGAAAATCTCTGAAACTTTCATAGGCAGCTATTGATAAGAACAGTCTTGAGACATATGTATCCTTGTGCCATCTTTATTCAGTCCCTAGTCTACTGTTATGTGGGAGAGTCTCATGGACTGTGTACGACAAAGGCATACAGTGGAAAAGAGCAGGTTATGTTCTGCACATCTAAAATAACCTATGGGCAGAGGTAATAAATTTACAGCCAAGCTTCTCCACAAACAGTTATGTCGACTCAGCCAATCTGCAGCATTCTTGTTTTCTTTGAAACAACTATGGATTTGCTACTGTTGCTCTTGTTTTGTAACCATACACCTTCCCACTCTGCAGCCAACTCTGAAAAAGACTTTTGCAACCTGCTGCTTGTTTTCTCTGTCTCCTCATTTACCATGCTCTAAGAAAGATATCCACATTGCTCTCTTCCTCAATAGCTCTTGACTGGTTCCTCTCATCTCTTAACTTTTGCAAATACATTTCTTCTGTGAATGTCTGATCCCCTACAGTAACATCAATACAAAGCTTCATCTCAATCACGGTTATCTCTTCTCTTAGTTCTCAGTCTTGTACACCCCAATGCAATGGAATCCCAACTATCGGAATGATGCAACTGCCCTCAAAATATATTCCAACAGCACCTTTATCTGTTTACCTCTCTGTACTGCTTCATAACACTCCACTGTATTCTGTTTTCCTCTGATTTTTTGTTTATCCTTCATTCTCAATTTAAGCAACTTGTCCTCTGTGACGTTTCATAACCTACTATGAAACAATATAGTTGTTCTTCTGTCTACTCTATAGTAGTAGGAACACATTTCAGCACAAGATTGTATTTCTCACCATTAGTTTGTAGAGTTTGGTTGTTGCTGTTGTCTGTTTCAGATAATGTCTCATGTAATTTAGGCTTCCCTCAAACTCTCTACGTAGCTGAGCATAACTGAACATCTAATCTTCCTGGCCTTTGCCACCATGCCCAGCATTATGCTGGTGCTGGGGAATGAGACTAGGGCTTCACCCAGGCTAGCTAAGCACTCTATCCACTGAGACACATCTTGTGATTGCCATAGTTTGTGGACTTCATGATCACAGTGACAATGTGTTTAAAGTTCCATCTTTAAGTCTCCAGTTCCTACCATGTCATAAAGGTGGATACACAGTAAAAATTTTATTATGTATTATATTAAAATGCAATAATAATGTGACAACATGCAACCTTATATGGCAAGTATTATAAATACGATACAGTTGAGATGAGAAAGAGTATGTCAAGCAAAGAAGATGGGGAAGGTTTTGTAATATAAGTTGTACTTAAACTTTGTTAGAATTTAAGATTGAGGATGTCACAGAACCAAGAGGAGACACTGTTGATGCTCTTCTTAATGGCCATATTGTTAAACTGCTTTCTAAATATTTATAACTATAGAATAATGCTGCTTTTAACCTTAGTCAGAGGAGCTCTTTATTGCGGTGGCTCATGATTAATACAGACGCTCAGAATCATTCAAGTGCTGGAAATAAGGGGCAGTGAGTAGTGCTCAGTCATAAAGGGTCCTTATATAAACCAACTGCATTCCTACAGTCTCAGAGAGCCTTTCAGAAGAGCTGACAGAAAGCATGTAAACACTAGGGAATAGGAGAATTCCAAAAAGCAGTTCATGAATGGAGTTATGTTAGGGGAATTCTGGAGCTTGTGAAAAAAATCCAAGAAAACAAGACAAGCATCTTTGTAACCTTTGGTCCTTCTAAGTACGGATTTGTTCTTGGAATGTGCTTTCGTTTCCCTCCCGGGTGTCCTAAGTAGGAGTGAGTTTGCTTCAGACATATTGCACATTGCTGCTTACCTTTATTATTCAAAAATATTTCCAAGAATGGGTTGTCCTTGTGCCTGGATACAGCCCACACTCCCATGAACTTTGCACATATGACCTTGCTTAACCCTGAGAACTCCCCCAGAACATAAACTGTCTGATGTGCTGAGGAAAGATTGTCATTGACCACCTCATTTTTTAATTAAAATCTCCCAGGTTCACACTACCAACAAGAGTGACAAGAGAAGTGTGACAAAATGCCATCTTCTGTATATGACATGAACTCACAGCAGCTGTTGTTATTTGCATAGGGAGCTCCTCAAAGGCAGGCCCCTTAAAAACTCCAACATGACTCAGGACTCCTGGAGCTTCATGTCCCATATAAGTAACTACTGCAGTTATTGCTGCTGGAAGATTGAGAGTTTCTTTTCATGGGGATTACCCACATGTAGGCTACCCCTACTCCAATGGGTGAGCCCCATACCCGTGTATATATGCGCAGATCCGGCTGGACTCCATGTGTTTGGAAAATCAAGGGAAAGAAGGATATGAACTTAGGACTGAATGTGCTGGAGGGGATGCAAAGGGGAAATCTGAAGGAGGGAATGGATGTGACTGGCATCAAGTTATTTCGTATATATGTGTAAAATTCTCAAAGAATAAACTGTTTCAAAAAGTGCATGTAAGAAAAATAACTAAATTAAAAAAGAAATGTTATCTTGAGACTATATTGACAGAGGTTATAAATATCCCTACAAGGAGTATAAGTTCATTATTGAATCTATAAGAAATAAAATATGGTCATACTAACACATTGTTTTACACCTCATTTTGTGAAGAAAAGGAATCATACTGAATGAAGCAAAAAAGCCAGCTGAGAAAAGCACCATGGGAGTTCACAAACAACTGTTTGTTTGTTTGTTTGTTTTTCTTAAATAGAGTGGATATAACAAGGACAAGTAGATGTCCTTTAGAAATGGAGAGAGAGAGAGAGAGAGAGAGAGAGAGAGAGAGAGAGAGAGAGAGAGAGAGATAGGCATAGAGATTCATGAAAACATTGACCTTCTCATAAATTTAAGGTCAAGAAATTTAGGTGCAGAATAGAAGAGTGATTTTGACAGACTTAACATGAGTCAGTACAGTTCGGACTATATACCATTTTAGAAGACACATATCAAACAATAATTTGACATGTGGTTGGAAAAGATGGGTTTAGAAAAACCATAGAGAAATCAAAGCAGATATGAAGTAATGAGCCTACAGTTCGGGGAACATTTTTTTTTGTCTGCATCATTAATTTGCTTTTCCACATGGGAAAGACTGGTTCATTGAAAACAGAGCCCTTCATTATCCGTCTGAAACCCCACCACCCAACAACAGAGTTGTTCTTTTTATACAGGTTACACTGGGTGGCAAGACTCCATTTCCTGTTAGCCCTTGTTAGACCTTCCTGTTTATTGCTATGTTAGCTGTATCAGTCTGTGTCTTACCTGGTGAAGCCTGGGTGTGTACAGTGTTCTTTTTGAAAATTGAAGCACGGCAGCTTTAGTGCCTCCTCCTGTTCAGTACTTGCTGCTGTTTCATTGCACCAGACACGGAAAAAGGGGAGGACCAGCTTGAAGAGTCACTGTCTTTTTGTCACCGTTCCACACTCTGCTTTAGACTAGACATGCTAAGGTAATCATGGCTTCAGACCAAGCATCTGCATGAAAAGTAGCGACAATTGTTCATCGACAGTAAAGAAACATAACTGTCAATAAGTGAAATATAAATTAAGAAAACAAAAAACCTGAATTAGTGAAATTGTATGTCTCTTAAGGTTTTTTTTTTCTATGTGGAAAACAAACTGTGTAATGCAGTGTAATAACCCAGAAAAAAGTAATACAAAATATGCGTGGCAACCACTGATAAGACCAGCTCCTTTTCATTCCAAATGTTTTTAAATTGTAATTTATATCTATAGAGTAATTACCTCTTGGAATGCACTAACCTTGCATACTCCCTGCTGCATTTAGATGGCTAGAGCTTTGAAGAAATCCTAGTGATTTCTAAGGAGATGAGTTTCAAAACAATTATTTTAATCTTTTCTCCTCTGTTTCCTCTGCAAATTCTAAAGTAATAGGATAGCTTAAGCCAATAAGTATCCAATTTGAATTTTTAAAATCTCAAAGTCTGTAGGGAATTCTCTTTGGATGATGCAGGGCATTGAAGGGAAACTTGTAAATTGTTACACTTCTTTTCTCTCTATATATATACATGACAGGATCTACTGTTCCTACAGTCGGTTCAGTCAAAGGAACCGTTTGACCTGCATGTCTGACCCAATGACCAGTGGATTGACTCAGTTCCCAGCCATCAGCCCCGCTCTGTCCATGCGTGTCCATGCGCTTTGTTTGCTCGCTGGCAGTTTCTGCATAGAGAACACACAGCATATGCCAGGTGGCCATGTGTCTGAGGCAGACAGGAGAGAACAAAGCAAAAAAAAAAAAAATTCATTTGGACAGAGATGCTTTCAGCCCTCCAACTGCCAGCGACAGAGAAGAGAAGAAAATGCAATGATGCTTGAATATACTCAACAGTAAACAACACCAAGCCCGAGATTCAGATCACAAATCTCCCTCTGCCGCTGCTGACAGTCTCAGCGTGCACATGGTGGCAAGAGACAAAGAAATCTGCTCTCGGAGGCAAGCCTGGAGAAGAAGCTCACCCGGACTGCTCGCTGCCTCAGATGGCTATTTAGGATGTGTTCGGTCATAAACATGCTCTTAGGTCAGAAAGCTGTGCTGTTAAGAGAGAGCGCAAGGTAGAGGAATTCAGAACATGCTTTGTGTCTCCTCCCCTTAGCACTTAATGCCCTGCTTACACTCTGCAAACTCTCAAGCCACACAACACAGACAGAGGCCAGGTGCTCTTGCCATCTCAGACGTGTTAGAATACCATTTGATGCCGAAGCAAGAGGACGTGGATTCTTTAAGAAGAGAAATAGATAATTTACATGGCAAATACACTGCAGTTTATTACTAAAGGTGAACACATTTTCTTCTCCGAAATTATTGTTTAAAAGTTTCGATAGGGTAAATAGAGAACTAGCTCACTTCCGGTCCTCTGACTTACCAACAGGGCTACTAACTTACTGTCATTCCTCTTATAAATGAGAAAACTGGAATTCAGACCTGTTAGTGACCAGTCCAAGGTCCCTCACCTATTAAGAGAAACTTCAACCTAACAGTGCTCTGATTCCAAAGCCTGGGCAAATACCATCTTAGCCAGCTTTTGCCTTTGTTTCTCAATCAATCAGTTTGCAGGAGTATCTTCAATGTAGTGTATGTACTTCTTCCTGCAACTGTGCGATTTAACTAACTCAATGCAAGTGTTCTGATGGAGTGTCACTGTACATGTTTCCATATATTAGGATAAGAAATCTTTTGGCATTTGCCCCTTTTTTTTCAAGAAATCTTTCTCCTTTTATTCAATCTGACAAATTCTTTCCATTAGTTTTCCCAATATCTACCTTTGCTGCACATGATCAATTCATAAAGGCAAGAACTCATTGCTCCTTTCTGAGTGCCTTGTGAACCCATCCTCAAACTATAACAAGGCTTCCTGCCTTTTCCTTGTGCTTGTCTACGGTTTTGGCTCTAGACCATTTCTGGACCCCATAAAACAAATCAATTTCTTGTTTTCTTTTGAACTTCCATCCAGGTAGCTGTCTTACAATAGTAGAGAGAAAAATAACATTTGTTGTGGGAGTGTGTAATTCAATAATAAAATCAAGAGACGCTCTCGGGAAGAAAAAAACAGTGCAGGTGTGTGGGTTCACACAGTCATGCGAAATGGATGAAATAGCTCTTAGGAAGGAACAAAGTGGTGTTGTCTCTTATTTGGCTTTTAAGGTGATTTTTGTTAAGCTAAAAATCCTATATTCCTAGAGAAGCCCTGCCTGAGGTGTCAGGATCATCTATGATTATTAAAGGAAGGATTTTAAAGATCTAATTTACTTTTTGTCATGCACTGCTTGCTATTTGCCTTCCACTCTGGCTGAACACTGAAGTGAGACAAGCCTTTGTCACCTTGTATCTGGTCACGTCATCTCTCCTCTCCCCGCTCCCTCCCCCGCTCCAGTCTCCCTATGCTAGCAAGGTTCTGCAAAGAGCAGCAAATGATTCAGGGGAAAATAAAATGGAGAAATGAATGGGGTAAAACAAAGCAATCTGCCTGGGCTCCTAATCAGATGAAAATGTATTTAATGAAAACACATGTATCAGCAGCAAGCTTTCCTTTCATCAAATCTTTTCTTTATAATTTCCTAAAATGCAGACACTTAGCCTTAAACACCACATGGCTGTAATATTGGTAGCCAGATGAGTACAATTTGCAGGGAAAGGAAACCGTAATGGGAAATCACTGCTATTTTACAGGTCTTGTAAAAATGAGGAAACCACCCAACCTGAGTGAAAACTCCAGATAATGTCTCTCCTGAATCTACCTGTGGAAAAAAACTAGATAGATGGTTTCAGTTCTGAGGTTGATTCCAGAAATGTATTTGGATTTTTAGTTTAGTTTATTCAGACATAACTACAGATTCCTCCTGGCAAACAGATGTGTTAAAGGTGAACTTTATGTCTGTTCATTGGCAATGGAAGTTGAATTGAGAATTTGAGCTAATTTCCATTTTTATTATATAGTATGACTTTTGCTTCTTTGTTCTCTCATAATCAACTTCAGTCCTCATGAAATACCCTAGCTGATCGTGTCTAACAGGGTTGGATTCCATGCACTGAATACAGAGTTGTTTATGATTGTTAGATCGACGTGTGCACCTGACAGACTTTCTCTCAGCGGAGTAACAAATAGGATTTTTAAAGAGCGCGCGCACGAGAGAGACAAGCTCCTTCTAATAAAGTAAATATGATTCCACTTGTATAAGGCTGAATTTTTAAATCTCACTAAAAGTGAATCTTTAGATCATGCCATATAAGAAAAGAGTTTCCACAACTTTGTTGAAGAAGATACTGTGCCAAACTCCTATTATCTTACAGAGAAGGCCCATGTCTGCACACCTTCTGATCCACCTTTGTCAATGGAACCAAGTTTTATTCTCTCCTTGTGCTCACAGAGACAGTTGCTATGAGATTCAAGCACAGCAGGCTGACCTTTAATTAGGTTTATCTACAAACACCAGAAGGAAGAGAGTTGGGAGGCACACCAATTTGTTCTGACTGTCCTGTTTCTCCTGGCTTGAGTGTCCCTCTGTGTATTGTTTTGAGGAATCTTCCACTACGGTTCTCACTCCAGTGGTCCATCATGGCTCTATTTTCCCTGTGTTCTCCTGACTTGTAGAGGGGCCATGCCTTTTTTTTTTTTTTAATAGTTGATCTCTTATTCTTCCTCGTTCTGTGTGTGTGTGTGTGTGTGTGTGTGTGTGTGTGTGATTTAACTTTTCCTGATGTTGCAATACAGCATACTGACTAAAGCAATTTATAAGATAAAGGGTTGAATTTGGATCACAATTCTAGGTTACAGTGCATTTTAGCCTGTAAGTCACCTCAGCCATGGCTTGAGACAGTCACACTGAATCGCAAACAAGAAAGAAACAGTGAGGAATATTGCACTCGGATAACTTCCTCCTTCATATCTACTCCAGAGACACAGCCCATACGATGTTCTCACCCTTATGCATGATGAGTCTTTCCCTCACCTTATCCTAATCAACAAGTCTAGAATTTAACCTCACCTAGTCACTCCTAGGCACTTGTCTCCCAGCGGATCCTAGGTTCTGTTGCTCAACAATTAGTATTAGCCATTGCAACTATAAAAGCCTATAAAAGCCTATAAAAGCCTTTTTATGCACAGCAATTAGATGATGTCCTTCTAGAACATTGTTATGATAATACAAATATCTCCTCTCCCCGACCTCCTTTATTCTCTCCTCTTCTTCTTTAATGAGGTGTATTTTTGTGCTGTTGCCTGAAGCTAACCTGAAACTCATGGGGTCTACATTTCTAGTGAACTCAGGGACCTCCTCTCTTAGCTTCATAAGGGCTAGAATTGCAAACACGTGCCACTATGCCTGGCTTTGTCTTTTCTCCTAACAAATAGTCACTCTAGTAGAAAAGGCCACTGGACAGTTACAGATTGATTCTAACTGACTTTCACTGCAAAGACCATTATGACTCTCTAACTGCCTTCTCCTTAACATTCTGCAAAGGTAGAAAGACTTACAAGAGAGTATAGTACTTATCATCTCAACAAACTGAAGAATCTGCTATATTGAATAGACAGGATTTCATGTTGATGGTGGCATGGAGAGCCACATTGTGCTTTTCCTGTCTGTGGCATACTGATGTCAAAAAGGAAGGAAATGGGCAAGATTCAATGCATTAATCTTCTAAAATATCAATGAAGACTGATTCTAGAATATACAGTCAAATGACAGGTTTTTATAGAATATCTTTTTGTCCCTCAAAAAGATTTTGAGTGTGTCAGGTGCATATAAGATGTCAGGGACTTTATACTGGTCAAATTTTGTTATTTTTGAGTTCAAAATATGCAATGATATTTATGTATAAAGCAGAGAATAAATGAGGATCTCTGAGTTTCCATGAATTTAAAGAGACAGAGAGAAAAAACAGAGAGAATGAAGGAAAGAAAATATAAAAAATGAGTTCTTACTTATAGTAAAACATAGACTAGTCATAGAATATAAGTGATAAAATATCACAAATAATCAGTGGATTATTAACTATGTGGATAAGAATTTGATAAGTAACAGAAAATTTAAGAATATTAAAAGATTGTCCTTCCTCAAAACTGAATCTTACTTAATAAGAAAAAACTAGCAACTTCACCATGACATAATGTTTCAGATACCCCTCACACCTGGAAGAATATGTTATATCAAGACATAGCACTTTGTGTAGGCACAGGAGAGATGGGCCCACCTCAGCTGAGCAACATGGGAGAGCAGGCCCTGGAGCTGTGGGTGAGGGAGAAATGGTCCTACTGCTTGCTAGTGTGTTGGGGATAAGCTGGCCCTGCCTCTTGACAGCTTCAGCATCTAAGAGAGAAAGCACTGCAGCTCACCTAGGCAAATCAGTAGAGCTGACCCTGAGGCATAGGAGAGGTAGCATGTTTGTAGGAGAGGGTGTGAGAACAGGAGAACTGGCCCTGCCCCTTTCTGACTTTGGCACTCAGGTGAACTGGTCCTGCCCCTCACCAGGACAGTGTGGGAGAGCTGGGTGGCATGGTTACGGGGAAGTTGGTCCCAATGACAGGAGACGGCTAGAGCTGGCCCTGGTGGCACAGATGTAGGAGAGCATGTGGTCTGACCAACTCAGCTATGACCTATGCTCAGATTCAGGGCTTTGAATTGGCCCACCCCAACATCTACTTCATTTAAGAGCTTCTGGAGCTTGTGAAGGGGCTGGTCATGCTGATCCAAAGCTGCAAGATTTCCATGACACGTGGCAGCAATATCTGAGAGGGGTCTCGGTGAGGATCGCTATTGATAGTGTAGCAGAAGCCAGAGGACTCGAACCAGACCACTGGACTCACTGCAAAGAGCATTTTCAAGTAGAACTATTAGCAAAAGTGTAACCTGGGTGACACAGTGGTGCCCAATGGCTTTCACAGTGAGATGTTGTTGTTGTTGTTGTTGCTGCTGCTGTTCTTTTTTTGCTTGTTTTTTTGTTTTGCTTTTGATTTTATTTTCATTCTTTAATTTTTATCATTTTTATTTATTGTTTTCCTTTGGGGGAAGGTTGCAAGGACAGAGGACAGCTATGGAAAGATGGGGAGATGAGAGGGATTGGGATACATGATATAAAATTCTCAAAAAAATCAATAAAGCGCTTAAAAATAAATTTTTAAAAGGCATGCCATCTTGGTACAATGATGATTTTTGAATTTAAGAAACTTTTTAAAAGAGAGGAGGATTTTGACATTGGTTTCAAGCCAGATCTATACCAAATAGCGGTCAAGGGATTTCCCTGAGTTATTAGAGTAGACTTTCCTGTTCTTCCTTAGTATGTTTATGTATTTCATCTAAAGTTCTGTTTCCTAGCCCAAGCTCAGCTTTATTTTGTATGACCAACCTCTGCAAGTAGGAAAGCCAGAATTGGATTTCAGACTTTCCCAACTGTCAGCTTTGTTCTCAAACAAACTAATCATTGCTGTCCCTCAGAAGGAAAGCTGCCTCTCACATATAAGGAATCTTCGTCTTGGAAGGTTCTGTATCTTCAAAGGTTGTTTTGAAATGTTGATGTACCATATAAGTAAAAATAACTCTCCAGGCAGATTAAATGCATAATATAAATATATAATAGCCCACTGACTCCAGTTGGCAGAGTTATAGCTTTAGGATATGAGACAAAACACTCCCCGAAGAAGTTGGAGACTCTTTTTTGTCTCGCTGCCAAGTCCTCCCCACTGACTCGCACACGCTGACTGATACATATGTCTGTGTTGTAAGACTCCAGGCACGGGTCTTCACTGAGGCTCACCCTATGAGGTGACGTCTTAGCGAAGTCTCTGTTCTAGACCTGTGCAGCTTGTGGCCTCTGCTACATTTCTAACGTCGTTCTTGTTGCCTGCATGTGACCATTAGCAAAATAGATGTCCTGAACCCCTTAATTCATATTCAATAGCTTTAAATATGAAAATTTATTTTATAATTGTTAAATATTGCAACACACAGTCTTTAAAAATAGGTAAAGGTATTAAACACTCACTTGTTCCTTTATTTTATCTTCTTACTCAAACAATATACTTGTACAGATCCCTTTTTATTTGGCAGCCAGCATAAACAAAGTTTACTTCATCCCCTCTGTAGTAAGAAAGCATTCGGATTCTGAAATTCTCTTCTGTTCCTTCTTAATGACCTCCAAATTCTGTCAAGTCATATTTTATTGCAACTTTCATGGTCATTGACATTCCCTATTGCAAAATAATCCATTATATAAAGAACAATATATTTATTATGTTAAGTATGAATATTAAAGCAAAATTATTTGGGAAAAGAACTTTTCTGTACATGATTTTTGTTGAAACAAACCTTAATTTATATTGTTTATGTAAATATGAATAGACTGATCAGGTATATATTTAGTTATTGATAATAAAATAATTGATAATAATTATTTTTTCTAACAATTATTATTGAAATAATTTTATTGTTGAATCACCTTACTGTTGTATAATTTTTGAGCTATCTCTTTGATTCATGCCTTTCCTAAATCTTAGTATTTTCAGCCGTTTGAAATTGAGCTTAGGGGCAGCAAGAATGCTGTCTATTTCTTAATAGTCTGAGTTAGGCCCTCCTAAGCCACTTAAAGGAACATGGAGAGAACCAATTTCTTAAAACCTCCTGACTTTCACAAATGCACTATGGTACGAGAGTGCCCATACACATCATATATGCACATACATATCCACACATTAAATAAAAAATTGAAACATTAAAAATATATAGTTGATGTTATACTTGTGGGGGTTCATTGTAGTATTGTATGACTTAAATTGTACCTAAGTGAAGAAAAATAAATCTGACCAAATATTCAAATGGTTACTGGCCTTTCTGGTATTGATTTGTTTATGTGATTCTTAATATTTTGTTCAGTTATTAGATATTATTTAATTAACTAATTCCTTGATATCCTTTATGTATCTTGCTGATGAGTACATAGAACATATGTATAAATGAAATTTGTTTATATTTGTATACTAACAAAAGAAATATTACATTAACTAATGTGCCATAATGTATTATTTAATTGTCCTGCTATGTTTAACCATTCTGCTTTCTGTTTGGATCTATTTATGCATTTTCAACTTTTTTGAGATTATATTTTCATTACAGCCTTTATGTCATCTTTTTCTCTCACCAAGCCCTTGCTATATCCCCTCCATACTCCTTCAAATCCATGGCCTCTCTGTTTTTCATCAGTTGTTATTTCATGCCGGGAAATTCCCTTTGTATGTGCTTTCTTGTAGTTAGAGTTCATTTCTGAATGAAGCAGCACTGGGGACCTAAACCCACAGCTTCCAAACTGCTAACAGAATTAAGCATGACTAAGAATACTATAATGAGTTGAATTTATGTAAAGATTAGGTAACAATAAAAAATATATGTGTACAGCAGTGACAATCTCATGAGACAAATTATTGAGGACATAGAGAAGAAAAATTTTCTTCTTGAATACTTGTGAATTGCTTTTTTCTGGAAAAATATATTATATTTAGATTTAAAGTCCCTACTAACCACTTACCAATAATATTCTCTTAGAATGAGTTTTCTAAATAAATTATATTATTATTCATTCCAGGAATAGGCGATTATGCTCTAATTAAGTTGTCTTCTTACCTCTCTTCCAGTGGAAGCAATGAATGGCCCAGTGAACATGAATGAAGAAACAGTGAAGATCTTGACTAGAGATACCTCTAGTTGCAAGCTATTAATTTTGTAAGAATCAGTGAAGCATGTAGGTACCTTTTTAACTCTTGATACAATTAAAATCATTGAGTTTTAAATCATAAAAATTGTTTTGAAGACATATGTTTCTTTAATGTAATTAACTCCCTGTTATAGGAAAAGAAATAAGTACCTACTCAAGGTATAATTCGTATCCAAAGAGGCTGTTAAATTCACTATACTAAATGATTGAGAAATGACCAACATAGTGCTTAGGATTTCCACAGAAGAAAACTTCACAACTGAGCTGGTATCTAGGTTGGTAAAACTTGCTTTGCTGGGTAGGTATTTATTAACATTCTAGTAGTATTTTATATATCTTTTTAATTTTTCCATCTGATATCCTTTGATATAATATGTCTCTTAAACTGTGAAATTTTAAAATAAGACTCTTTGTCTTGGGCCTGTGGAATTCTACTTGACACATATTGTCCCTGAAATTTTATGTAAGTCTTTCCAGGACCTGCAGAGGCAGACATGATTCTCCTGATTTGTGCTTCTGGGTTGCAGTAGGGAAACCACTGCCACTTGCACTGTACGCTAATGACAAGCTGGGTGTTTACACGAAAGCCTGTATGTTCTCACGCTGCTTTCTGAAACAAGTAATAATCAGTCTGTCATCAATGTCATGCTGCAATCAGGCTTTGACAAGGTTGGCAAATAACTTGAAAGGAACTACTCATTCCTGAACACTGCAGATCAAAACCAGACCTGAACAAAAACTCCAAATCTGCTACATGTCAGCTGTGCAGGCTTAAGGACATGCTATGCATAGGCAGAAGTAACAGCAGAGAAAACAGCCAAGCCTACCTTCCCCTTCC